>RJWJ010017648.1:0-32670 GCA_004363605.1 Indri indri | reverse complement strand
TCCTACCTACTTGGAGGCTGAAACGGGAGGATCACTTAAGCCCAGGAGTTAAGAAGAGTCCAGCCTAGGAAACGTAGGGAGATCCAATCTCAAAAAAAAAAAGAGGCAGTTATATATGCAGTCATGTGGAGCAATGACCAAAATACACCACGTGGGGCAAAAAAAGCTACAGAACAGAATGTACAGAAGCTGCCTTTTGTATTTTTAAAGCATGAGTTTCTGGTAACAGCTTCCTGATGTTCCTTTGGGAGTTAGCCCTCATCAATTCTAGGTCTGACTTTCAAGTGGGTCTGATCACCCTCCCCCCCCCTCAGTCCTAGGGATGGGCACCGCCCCCAGCCCACTCCAGGTCTGGCGATCTTCGTATTTCATACCCCTGATTGTGCTGATTCCCAGGTAAAATACTAGAACCAGGCAGGACCAACAGGCAGGAAAACCCTGACTTTTGCAAATCAATGGGAAAAAGAAATTAATTCTGCTGGGATTGCAGGAGAAGGCAAAGTAGGCAAAATTCAAGAAAAGAAATGAATCTTGGTGACATCACGGAGCTCCTGGATGGAGCCTTCTCCTTTTTTCCTTTTCTTTTCTTTTTTTTGGTAAACCAGTATGAATTAGTTTTTGGTCACTTGCAACTAAAAAAGACTAGCGATAATAATAGCTAATACTTACTGGGTGCTTACTATACATGCCATGGCAAGGCACTATTTTAAGTGCTTTACATGTATTAAAGACTTGGATCCTCCCAGCAACCCTAAGTGGAGATATTATTACTATTCCCATCTTAAAGATACAGCTGCCTCACTTGCTGAGACAAGATCTGTCAGAGACCCAAGTGTGGCCAGTCCTCAGACCGCATCTAGAGTGACTTCCTTCATCCAGCCTAGACCCATGATGCATTCACCTTCAACGACACATTTGTCCCCAGACGTACCATCAACTCCTTTGACCCTCAATGGCACCACCACTGCCCCACCCCCAACAAATCTGGTTTACACCATGGTTTATCTTCTTTGCTCCTACTCCAGAAGAAAAACAAAACACCGAAAAATACATAGCCATGAGAACTGCAACATACATTTCTGATGTCCAGTCAACACTCCACAGTCCTAACTCAGAATCTCAGAGGGGAAAAGGGCAGAGATGATCCCATCCCACCCCCCTGAGGAAATCTGGTGATGTCTAGTGACATTTTTGAATGTCATGACTGGGAAGAACGGTGTATGCTACTGGTATCTAATGGGTCAAGGCCAGATTGCTGCTAAACATCACATATTGCATAGGACAACCCCCACAACAGAGAAATGTCCCCAAATGCCCAGAATGTCAATGTGCACAGGTTGAGAAACCCAGCTCTCAAGTGCCAGGTGGGCTCCCTTCTATTTCTCTCACCAGCTATTTTCAAACTTCCCACCTTCAAGTCCCCTAGTCCACCTCAGCCCCTCACACTCAGGTGGCAGTGGTGATGACAGCACTGAAAAACGTGTGCACGGGCAATCATCTTTACCTCCTTCCCCAGACACTCAGAAAAACAAGGTGCCCTTCCTCTGTGCGAGGCCAAGTCACCTCTTTCTGCTCTGGCTCTGACCTTCAGCACCTCTAAGGCCCCATGCAAGGATGGAACACTGGCCGTAGAATTGAGGTATACTTCCCCAAAGCAACAAAGCACAATGAGCTCAAATTGCCCGCCCTCCTTCAAAATCTCCTTTACTCCTAAATTCCCTCTAGCTGCCCTCTCTCCTTCCTTTCACGTTCAAGTACCACTAAAAAAACAAAATAAAATAAAAAGCTAGGAGGCTACTGGCTACACTCTCCCCACTGATTTATTCTGCCTGGACTTTCCCAAATTACATTTCAAAGTAGGTGCTAACTTCTGAAAACAAGAGATTTCACATTGAAGTATAGGTTCTAGCCCTCCCTAAAAAGCTGGAAGATCTAGCAACTTTGGGACATCGCCCCCAAAAAGCTGGAGCTGAGGAACTCCCCCTCCTTGGGCAGTGTCCCAGGCACTCCCTCTCATCTCTACCCAGGCCAGCTGCTCCTTGTTACCTTACTTGGTCTACTTCCCCCATCCTGCAACTCCAGCCTAAGCCTTCTGTTCTCCATTGCCTCCTAAATAAACTACCTTCCGTCTCCACCATTTAACTCAAAGGTATGTCATTAATAACCTGTTAGTTACCAAATTCAAAGTTCCCTCTTCTCCTTTCTTATTCTACTCTGCCCCTTTTTATTTATTTTTTTGAGACAGGATCTTGCTTTGTCACCTAGGTTGAAGTGCAGTGGCCCAATCATACCTCACTGCAATCTCCAACTCCCAGGCTCAAGTGATCCTCCTGCCTCAGTCTCCCAAGTAGCTAGGACTACAGGCATGCACCATCACGCCCAGCTAATTCTCTTGTAGAGATGAACTCTTGCCTTGTTACTCAGGCTGGTCTTGAACTCCTGGCCTCAAGCAATCCTCTCACCTTGGCCTCCCAAAGTGCTAGGATTACCGGCATGAACCACCTTGCCTGGCCTCATACTTTTTTTTTTTTTTTTTTTTTGAGACAAAGTCTCACTCTCTTGCCTGGGCTAGAGTGCCATGGTGTCAGCCTAGCTCACAGTAACCTCAAACTCCAGGGCGCAAGCGATCCTCCTGCCTCAGCCTCCCAGGTAGCTGGGACTACAGGCACGTGCCAACATGCCCAGCTAAATTTTTCTATTTTTAGCTGTTTGGCCAATTTCTTTCTATTTTTAGTAGAGACAGGGTCTTGCTCTTGCTCAGGCTGGTCTCGAACTCCTGAGCTCAAATGATCCACCCGCCTCCACCTCCCAGAGTGCTAGGATTACAGCTGTGAGCCACCACGTCCAGCCTCCATACTATTTTTTTTTTTGAGACAGAGTCTTGGCCTGTCACCCCAGGTCGAGTGCAATGGTATGATCATAGCTCACTGCAACCTCAAACTCCTGGGCTCAAGCAATCTTCCTGCCTCAGCCTCCTGAGTAGCTGGGACTGCAGGCATGAGCCACCACACTCAGCTAATATTTTCTATTTTTGGTAGAGACAGGGTCTCGCTATGTTCAGGCTGGTCTCAAACTCCTGAGCTCAGGCAATTTTCCCACCGTGGCCTCCCAGAGTGCTGGAATTACAGGTGTGAGCCATTGTGCCAGACTCCCATACTCTATCTTTAAGCAGCAAGACTACCTACCAACCCCACCCCTCCTTTGATATCCTGGGTTCCACCCCCCCGCTTTGTTTCTGCTCCACCTTCCGTCTTCAGGCTGCTCTTCCCATCTGCTGGGGCTTCCCATGCTCCATCTCCAAACCTCTGCTCTTTTTAACGTGCAGCCTCCCAGGGCAAGTTCACTGCCTGTGAACTGAAGATTCCCAAGCCTTACCTCCAGCTCTTACCCTCTCTGGAGCCAACCAACTGCCCAGAGTGCATCTCTTTCTGAATGTGCTACAAGCACCTCAAACTCTGCAACTCAACCTCTCTTCCTAAATCAGATTCTCCTCACAGGGTAGGCATCTGTAACCAACCAGTTACTCAAGCTTGAAATCTGGGGTTCATCCTAGATTCCTCGTCTTTGCCTCCATCCCAATGCATCAAGGCTGCTAACTGTGCCTGCTAATTATTTCTACTCACCCTCCCCACCGCCTTAGTCCTACTGCAGCCCCTATACACTACCAAAAGAGCTTTTTAGCTACTCTCCCTACCTGAAGTCTCACCCTCTCTACCCAGTTCAGTTCCCTGATCAAGACCCTCCCCGCCCCCAGATAAAACAAACTCCTTTCTGCAGCATACAAGATCCTTGAAGGTCTTGCCCCAAATAGCAGTGCAGCCTCTTTTCCAGATTCCTGCTCCTTAGCCTCTGCACTCCAGTGGACCGACCTACTTGTTCCCAGAATGTCCCACATTCTCATGTCCCCAGCTTTTGCACAAGCAGTTTCCTCGGCCTGGAATGTGGTCGCCTCCATTGTTCAAACACTAGGTCCGCTGTGACAACCTCCAGGTAAACAAACCAACCCCCAACCACCACACTGAAGAAACGCACTCCCTGCTAAGTCCCGTTAATAAAGTGATGTTATCGTCGGTGTGAGCCCACAAAAAAAAAAAGTCTTTGTGAGCAAGGACCCTGTGTTACGCATCTTAGTAATGTCCCCAGCACCTAGCAGAGTACGGTACAAGGGGCATATTCTTTATCCTCTTTGAGCCTCAATTCCTCGTGGTCAAACGGGGCAATAACGAGCCCTACCCCAGGACTACCGTGAAGCTTACACGGGGCAACGTACATACAAGTCCGGCCAGAGTAAATACACAAAAAAGGTATAAAGGCTTACTCCTTGGCATTAAAGGCAACAGCCGCGCAGAGATCTTTCTCAGCCCCTAACGGACTGCCAATCTTAACCGCCAGAGTCTCCGTAAGCCTAAATGCCCCCGCCTCCCAACTGGGGTTAGTGATAGAAGCTCTCTTGGGGTCGTACTGAGGACTAACAATGGTGGACATGCTTTTAGCCCCATGCTTGGCAGCACAGAGGAGCCCGGCACACGTTACCATTTCGGTTGCTAGTGAGGACCACGCACTGCTGCTGAGAGGGGGTGGCCAGCGGGGGAGGGGCCGAGCGCAGGCCCGCGCCTGCAGCCCTGGCAGGTTCTTGGGGTTAATCTCGGGGCAGCCCCGGGCGATCCTGCCCCCAGCGCAGGCCCAGGCCCAGGCCCAGCTCCGGGACGCCGGGCTCCCCCGCGGCCGCTCGCCCCAGAAGAAAGGCCCCGGGGGACGGGAAGCGAGTCCTCACGTGCCCACACCGAGGGGCGGCCAGGCTACTCACTGAGCCACAACTCCAGCGCCGCCGCCGGGCCCGGGGGCCGCTCGGCCGACTCGGTCCCCGCCGCAGTCCCAGTCCCCGTCGCCACCGCCGTCGCCGCCATGGGCCCAGCCCCTTGCTGTGGCCACGGCCGCCCCTGCGCTTTAGTCGTTGTTGCTGCCGCTGTCGCCGCCGCCGCCAGGCGCGCTCTGGTGCTGCGGACGCGGCAGGGCACGTGACGGGGCGGGGCCAAGGCTGCTCCGCCCACCATCAAGCCCCGCCCCTAGAGGCCGGGGCGGGCGCAGGACGCCGGCTCAGCTAGATCCCTCCTCCCCACTTGGTCCCTCTCTCGGGTTTTCTTCTCCCAGACCACTGGCAAGGTCACGCCAATCAAACTGACCCCGCAAGGCCTGCGACTGCTCTTCTTTCAAAATTAGGGTTGCCAGATAAAATACAGAACTCCCAGTTAAATTTGAATTTCGGATACACAATGAATAATTTTTTCACCATTTTTATTTGGGTCTTCCCAAAACACCTCTAAAATGACACGCCCTGTGTTCTTCCATATTTTGCTTTATTCTCTAAGTCGCACAGTACACCGTCGACGTATTAGATATTAACTTGATTATTTTGTCAAAGGAAAATTTTGGGTAAATAAAGGTAACAAAAAAGTAGGTCATGATTTTCATATACTGTGAAATGAACACGTTATTTTATTTAACGCTTTAATTAGATGAGGTAACCAAGCCAATGTTATAATCAGCCCAAAAGAAGGGCAAATTTGTAATACATGTAATAAAGGAAAGTTGATATGAATGTGCGAATGGACACAAAACTGGCTTTTCCACCAGTGGTGAGAGTTGTCCCTCCAGTAGACAGAATTAATTTGCATGCCTATAGGCAAAATTATTTTGCACTGCTATTCATTATCTACACATAACTTACAGTTGTAAGACTTCTCAAAGATGACAAAAGGCTAGAACCTGAAACGGTGTGCCATCTGGACAATGCCTTATTTTCTACTGAAGCGCAGATTCTTCCCTGTAAATGATAACAATGGAAAATTATTCTTGTTATACACATGCAAATGTATACTGCTTGGAAACACACAAAATTCTTCCAGTGGAAAAACCAGTTTTGCCTCCATTGCACATTGACACTTCAATGTTCCTGATCTATAAATGTTCCTGTTCTTTGGATTCTCCTTTGAACTGGTTTTAATATCTTACCAGTTTCTTCATTAATGAGTTCAATAAAATATTTAAGATATGGTCATCTCTTGAAAATTCTAAACATCTGGCAACAGTGGATCTAGTATTCAAATATCTGTTAATGACTAGAGGTTGCACTTGTCTGAGGGGCCCTGAGCTGTCCATTTTGCCAAGGACCATCCGTCAAGTAAATATTTGTTATGCCTGTGTGTTACGAAGATAGTGAGGGATTCCGGATCTCCTAGGGACGAAAGTAGGTGCTGTTGGCCCCATCATGGTCTTGCCCAACACTAATTCTCCATACCTGGGGGAGGAGGGACTACCCTACAAATCTGCCAATCAGAACATGGCACGCCAGCTGCAAAAGAATGCCGAGGACTCTCTAGCCCACAGGCCAAGCAGCATGGGTACTATAAAGTCCAGAAAGTGACCTAGAACCCACATGCGTAGTTAAGGCTCAGGTCATGTGACTCCCAACTGTCCAATCAAAGTGGTTTGATGGTGACCTCTGAATCATGAGGGAGGGCCCTATCCAGGCATTATAAAATAAGATGCAGACCATAGCCAATCTGTCTCTTTGCCCTTCCTTTTGCTTGCTCTGCTGCGACAATGGGTCTGGTCATCATCTGTGGCTTATGTACCATGCTCTGCAAACCTATACCTTGCTCTTGTCCTATAATCCTATCTTTCTCTCCTCAATAAACCGCATTTTCATGCTTTTCTAACTTTGGTGTGTCTGGTCATTCTTCAGCCATGAGCGCACCAAGAACCGACAGTTTCAGACTAAAATGTAACACCTGGTTTACTTTACTTACTTTAAGCACCTGTAGTTGTTTAACATCTTGACATTGTTGGGGCTTCAAAAACAGTATCTCAAAGTATGGCATTTTGGCATGCTGAATACTTTGAACTAAAGGAGATTGTAAGGCCTCAAAAGCAGCCTCAGAGCAAAGTCTCTCTGACCATCTATTTTATTTTGATACAAGGTCTCTTGCTCTGTTGCCCCGGCTAGAGTGCAGTGGCATCATCAAAGCTCACTGCAACCTCAAACTCCTGGGCTCAGGTGATCCTCCTACCTCAGCCTCCTGAGTAGCTGGGACAGCTAATTTTTCTATTTTTAGGAGAGACCGTCTTGCTCTTGGTCATGCTGGTCTCCTCCTGGCCTCCAGCAATCCTCCTGCCTTGGATTCCCAGAGTGCTAGGATTACAGGCATGAGCCACCCCGCCCAGTCTCCTGTCCTTTTCATTTATGTTACCTGTATGGCTGCTGCAGGCACCTCAGTTTGCAACCTTCTTGCCTAACCTCAAACTTCATTCACTTACCAAAGATTCATTAAGTTCATACTTAACGTATTTGGTGCTGGGCACAATCCAGGGGAAATAGAGCGATGAAAATGTGGATGCAGCCCCTTCCCTTAAGGCTCACAGTACAGCGGGGAGAGAAGGACCTGAACCTCCAGGAATGTAGGAGGGGCTGTGACCCAGTCTGGGGGAGGTCAGGGAGAAGTTTGCTGAAGAACTTATGGTTGAGCCGAGATCTGATGAATGAGCAGTAATGAATAAGGCAGAAGGAAGAGGGGATCAGGCAGAGGGAACAGCACATGCAAAGGCTCAGTGATGGAGAAGAGGAGGGCCCTTTGGGGACCTGAAAAGCAGCCACATGGCATTTGTCTCCAGCACCTAGCACTATGCCTGTGAAGGGGGAGGTTTCACTCAGCATAAGTGTCACCCTCCAGGAGGCCCCCCAGGCCCCTTCTTGTGTGCTGTGCAGCTCTGCCTGCTCCCCTCAGCTTCCCATCTCCTTATGTGGTGTGGATCTGTCTCTCTTTCTAGATGATGAGCTTTTGCAGGGAGGACCATGTCTAACTCATCAAACTTTTGGCACTCATTAGGCACTAAATAATTCTTGGTGGAATTGGACACCTCTAGCACTTCCCACCTAGCTCAAAGCAACAGTGGAAGCTAACTATACTCAGTTACTTCTTTCTCCACTCTCACCTTTCCACATTCTGTTCCCTCCGCCTGGAATGTTCTCCCTCTATGGTCTGTCAAACTACCTAGCGGGTGGGCTGCCAGATTTTAACAAATAAAAATATCAAAATCCCAGGTAAATCTGAATTTCAAGTAAATAATTTTTTAGTGTAAGTACATCCCAAATAATTGCATGGGAAACACTTTTACTGTAAAATTATTTGCTGTTTATCTGAATTAAAATTAAAAAGCAACACCCCAACTCCTCAAGAAAGTGTTACCCGATTTGCATTCCCTAACCAAAGGACATCCATGTCCTGTATCCTCTCGCCTGTCCCCACACCACGACCTCCTCCACACCTGTATAATTGTAATTAATAGTTAACTTCCCTTAAGACTATGATTTCTTTGAGGCAGGGGGCTTATCTTTGTTGTTTTTTGATTTTTAAAAGATTAACAAATATCTAGCAATCAATCAATAAATACGGGGAACAAACATCTGTGCACAATTAAGGCCCTGTCTTATTTGTCTCCAGATCCCCAGGCCTAACAGGGCCTGGCACAAAGTAGGTGTTTGTTAAATCAATGAAGACTACATTGGATGGACTCAGCCCAGAGGGGCTCTCCAGACAGAGAAGGCCTCCTCCCATTGGTGGGACTGTCCTACTGTCAGGCTTGGGAGAAGGTGGTAGGGGGCACAGCTGAGGAGACCCCGGCTTGGAAGGAAAGGCTGTGACCCCAACATTTTACTCAGATCTGAAGAAATTGGAGAAACCTAGGCTATCATAACAAGCTTCATGAGTGCCGAGCCAAACCTGTACTGCCTTCTAAATTTAAAAAATGTTCATATTCACATTCATATCATGTGATTCACTAATAAAAATAGTAACTACAAATGATGTGAAGTTCCTGAACACTGCAAAACAGTATCCTAACTAAACATAGTGACTTCGGCAGAACCCCCATCTTTGCCCTTGACTGCACACCCTGACAGTCTAATCTGATCAGATGTGTGTCTGGCCTTTTGTGTAACAAATATTTATCAAGCACCTACTATGTGAACAGGGACCATTCTCAGCCCTGGGGGCACAATGTTGAACAAGACAGACAAGGTCCGTACACTCACGGACTTTACAACTGGCACTAAGAAATAACTGCAGAACTAATTACTCATACGATTATTTACATGATCCATTCCAATGGTGTGCTACGGAAAAGAATAGGGTGCCGATGATTAATGAGAGGCAGGAGGTCCTCTGGAAGTCAGAAGCCTCCTTGAGGAGGTGATAGTGGAGCTGAGATCCGAACAGGTGACTAGGCGAAGGGGGACAAGAGGGCATACAAGAATGTACTAGAACCCAAGGAAGGCTGATGTGGCTGGATACCAAGGAACAAGAGGGGTGAGCACGGCAGGATGAGGACATGTGGCTGAAAAATAGGAAGGGGTCAGATCCCTTAGGCCTTGTGGGCCCTGTGATATTTAATTTTTTTCTTTCTTTCTTTTCTTAGAGATAGGGTCTTGCTCTGTCACCCACGCTTAAGTTCAGTGGCACAACCATAGCTTACTGTAACCTCAAACTCCTGGGCTCAAGTGATCCTCCTGAGCCTCCTGAGGAGCTGGGACTACAGTTGTGAACCAACCCTGGATAATTTTTAAACATTTTCTGTAGAGATGGGTTCTCGCTACATTGTCCAGGCTGGTCTCAAACTCCTGGCCTCAAGTGATCCTCCCACCTTGGCCTTCCAAAGTGCTGAGATTACAGGGAATAGCCACCATGCCTGGCACAATTATTTTTTCATTGAGGTAAAATATACATAATATAAAATGTACCATCTTAAACCCATTTTTAAGTGTACATTTCAGTGTTATTAAATACATTCATAATGTACAGCCATCACCACCACTGTGATGGTTAATTTTGCATGTCAACTTCACTGGGCCATGGGATGCACAGAGAGCTGGTTAAACATCATTTCTGGGTGTGTGTTTGAGGGTGTTTCTCAGAGATTAGACTTGAATTGGTGGATTAGGCAGATTTTCCTCCTCAATGTGGGTAGGCCTCATCCAATCCATCGCAGGGTGAAACAGAACAAAAAGCAGAGGAAAGTCGAACTTCTGCCTTTGGCACTCCTGGTTCTCAGGCCTTCAGACTGGAATTTACACCACTGGCTCTGCAGCTTTCAAGCCTTTGAACTGTGTCAGCTACCTTCCTGGGTCTGCAGTTTGCAGGTGGCAGACTGTGGGATTTCTCAGCTTCTACAGTCGTGTGAACCTCCTTATAATAAATCTCTTCCTACATATATATCCTATTGGTTCTGTTTCTCTGAGAACCCCAGTACAGGCCCTTACAGGCTGCGGTTGAGAAAACGTGGCTTTATCCATGCCTCATTTTCCAACCACCTCGTACCAGGGATCCCTGCTTCTGGTCTGGTCCTGCTGAAATCTCTCTTCATCATAGCTGCCAGAATGACCTTTCGAAGAAACACAAATCTGATCATGTCACCTCCCTGCCTAAAACATTTCAGTGGCTCCGCACCTTCTGCCTCATGAAGACCCAACTCCTTGTCTTCGCTAACTGCACCCCCAACTTTGTTCAGGTACCCACCACTCCCTGACCCAGCCATGCACCTCAGGGAAATGCAGACTTCACTCCCAGCTCTGGGTCTGACTGATCTATGGGGAACCTCACGTCCCCAGCAGTGAAGGGCTCAAAAATAGGGAAGTCGGGTGGGGGGGAGGGTACTTAAAGTTTCCTTGCTTTTAGGAGAGAACTGCAGAAAGCCACCTACAAGTGCAGAGAGGCCTGATTGCTTCAGGCAGCGTATTGTGAGCTGAACCAACCAAAGGCAAAGGCATTTGCAGGTGCTGAGGCCAGTAGAGCAGAGAGATGGCAAGACCTGGGACCAAACGCATAATTAACCAACCCTGGAGCCTGCCTTACCCCTGAACTTCCTGTTATGTGGGATAATAAATCTTCTTGTTTAAGCTGGTTTGAACCTGTATTTTGTTATTTGCATCAGACGGCACCCTGGTACCTTTTACCTGGCAGAGAAAGCCTGCTTGGATCTTGCCTCTCCCTGGTTTTTCAGAAGCCACTTCTACCTCTCCCCAACTCCTACTCTCGGCTCCAGCTATGCCCAATTCTGTGAAACTCTCTTTTTCATCCCTCTGCTTGGAATAGCCCTTCAACCCCCTTCTACTTGGGAAACACCGACTCATCCCTCAGAACCCAGTTCAAAGGTCACTTAGTGTGTAAACCCACTGACAGGCCAGAACAGAATCAAAAGCTTCTTCACCCTCTGAACCTTTCTATCACTCGGAAGGTCTTCATTTTCTAAGTATTTATTATCCTGGTGCCTGGGAAGGTAGGGAATTTGTCATAAGACAATATTAACTAACGAGCAGACAAACTTCTAACTTTAGTCCCCACTAAACATACATCCCTCCATATAGCCCCTTCCCATCTGTCCCCACCCTTGGCTTCAAAGCTTTGTCAAAGGTAGTCTCTCCCAGACAGCTGGATTCAATGCAAATTACAGGCAACAGACCAGATTGCTACTTACAACTGCAAATTTTGCAAAAGAGGTAAGATTTCCCTGAGTAGGTGATATGCGAAACTTAGAATCTGGCAGAGTTAGACCAGCTGATGATCTCTACTTGAAAGAAACCGATCTGATGAACATTTTTGCATTGTGAGATCTTTACTGATTCCCTACTATGTATCAGGCAATGTGCCAGCTGCTAGAGTTATAACCAAGAATAAGACAGATTTGAGCCAGGAGTGGTGGTTCATGCCTGTAATCCTGGCTACTTAGGAGGCTGAGGCAGGAGGATCACTTGAGCCCAGGAATTCAAGGCTGCAGTGAGCTATGATCATGCCACTGCACCCTAGCCAAGGCAACAGAGAGAGACTGTGCCTCTTAAATAAAAAAAGAAAAAGACTTCCTGCCTGCCTTAATCTTATCTTCTTTTGAGTAAGATAGACAGTAAATATGCACAAATACATTATATAATTTCATATCGCAAAAAGTACTATGAAGAAAAATAAAGCAGGATAAAGGCAATTTAGATGACATTCCAAATTTGGCTATAAAAAGGTAATTTGCTGGAGAGGATATTCTCTAAATGACATTGAAAGAGAACATGCTCAGTGGAAGGAAATATTCTTCCACCTACTATAGTGTGTCTCCTGAAGCCATGATCATATTACAACCCTGTCCCACCCACCACAGTTGATTGGCCTAAGCTAGGCCAACCAGATTCTCTCCTGGGAGTTTGTATGTGGAATACTGGTTATTTAACTGGTGGTGTAGGAGAAGGGAGATGATTGTAGCTTTAGGGTTGGGGCAGTTGTTGGGGCAACTGCAGAGATAAAGAGAAAGCCAGGCTACAGAGAGGAGACAAGGGGAGCAGACATATATAGAGAGGCAAATGTTAGAAACTGTGTGGTCTCAGAAGGACAAAAAGTTGCTGTCTTGGGTCCTCTATGGGTTTCCAGGTACAGATTCCAGTCTCTTGTGAGGTCCAGTTGGAAGTCCTGCCCTTTGGATCTGTTAGAGTCTAAATTCTTCCAGTAAATTCCTTTCATGGTTTCAGTTACTCTGAGTGTTTCTATGCCTTGCACTGAGATCATTTCTAAGAATGAAAATAATGGTGACGATCATGATGATGATGATAACAGTTAACATTTATTAAGTGCCAGGCACTTTTCATATGTTACCTATTCCAATCCTTACAACTCTTTGAGACAGGTAAAATTCTTATCCCTACTTTATAAACAAGGAAACTGAGATTCAGAAAAGTCACACGGTAAGTAGCAGAAGTGGTTTTTCTTTGTTTTTAGACAAAGTCTCACTCTGTCACACCAGGTAGAATGCAGTGGTGTGATCATAGCTCACTGCAATCTCAAACTCCTGGGCTCATAAGATCCTTTTGCCTCAGCCTAGCTTCCCAAGTAGCTGGGATTATAGGCGTGTGCCACTATACCAGGCTAATTTTTCTTATTTTTTTACTTTTTAAAATTTAAAAAAAAAATTTTTTTGAGACAGAGTCTCACTCTGTCACCCTGGGTAGAGCGCCATGGCAACAGCCTAGCTCACTACAACCCCAAACTCCTGGGCTCAAGCAATCCTCCTGCCTCAACCTCCCAAGTAGCTGGGACTACAGGTGCGTGCCACCACACCCAGCTAATTTTTTCTATTTTTAGTAGAGACGGGGTCTCATTCTTGCTCAGGCTGGTCTCAAACTCCTGAGATCAAGCGATCCTCCCACCTTGGCCTCCCAGAGTGCTAGGATTACAGGCGTGAGCCACCATAGCCAGCCAGAATTGGTTTTTGATAGTCAGCCCCCATGCCTTTTATCACAGCACTATACTCTCAACACCACTGGAGGATGGGCTTGAGGTTATTTAAAATGTGTGCAGTCCTTTCAAATACTCCTACTGGTCCTGAGCAAAACTCCCAATCAGAAGACACACGCTGCTTTCTAGACAGCTCACTCCAACTGAGGAAGTGACAGCGGCTTTATCAGCTCAGCATTTAAAAAAAATTGTGGTAAAATAGATAAAAACATAAAATTTACCATCTCAACCATTTTTAAGTGTACAGTACAATGGTATTAAATATATTTATAATGTTGCGCAATCATCACCACCACCTACCTCCATAAGTTTTCATCTTGTAAAACTGAAACTCGGTACCCATTAAACAGTAACTTCCGGTCTCCCCTTCTCCCCAGCTCCTAGCAACCACCATTCTACTTTCTGTTTCTATAATTTTGATTATACTTTTTTTTCCCCTTGAGACAGGGTCTCACTCTGTTGCCCAGGCTAGAGTACGGTGGCATCGTCATAGCTTAGTGCTGCAACCTCAAATTCCTGGGCTCAAGCAATCCTCCCACCTCAGCCTTCCAAGTAGCTGCGACTATAGGTGTGTGACACCACACTTGGCTAATTTTTCTATTTTTTTGTAGAGACAGGGTCTTGCTCTTACTCAGGCTGGTCTCAAACTCCTGAGGCTCAAGTGATCCTCCTGCCTTGGCCTCCCAAAGTGTCAGGATTACAGGTGCCAGCCACTGTGCCCGACCTAATTTTGATTATTTTAAGTATTTCATGTAAGTGGAATCATATAGTATTTGTCCTTTCGTGACTAACACTTCACTTAACAAAGCCCTTGAGGTTCATCCATATTGGAGCATATGTCAGAGTCAACTCAGCATTTTGATCACTCACTTTGTTAAAACATTCACGTTCCCTTACCATGAGTCAAAGAGCTCCCTCTAACCATTCTTAAAGTCTTAGAAGCAAGAGCTCTGATGCCACTTAGTAGGTAAAAGTTGAGCCTGGACTCTGCCTTGCCATAGGCCTGAGTTTAAATCTTGGCCTTGCTTCATAACTATAACCTCAGAAGTGTCACTTCACTTTTCAGAGCCTCAGATTCCCTATCTATAACAAAAAAAATTATAACAATACCACCTCTCTCAAGGGGTTGTGAAGATTTACTGAGATGGGCTAAAGCATTTACCATCACAATCTGAAATCTGGGAGTGGCTGAGGCTCATGTAAGCGCACAGTAAATCACAAGTATTGTCATTACTCTGTGTCCCCTTCTGTAGTCAACACCTGTGGTTTCTGCCATTACTCCTTCTTTTAGAGAAAGCTTCCTAGTCTTTCTTGGGAACAACCTTTGCTCCACAGAATATAATCTCTGTGTGACTACCTATTCCTGGCTAATGGCAATATGACTTCCATTAGCCCGACTAGACTCCCACTCCTTAGAATCTGAATCTTTAGCTGAGTCATCCAAAACTGAGGGGAAAACACAGAGAAATGAACACTACTACCACAACTGTAGTTCATGTGTCTACACCAAAGAAGTCAGACAGGACTGGCCATTAGCTTTTGCAGACTGCTGTCTTCTCCAAAGGAAAAATCTGGTTCTTTGGCTCTTCCATAGTCTCCAATAAAGTTCTTAAGTTAGGCAGAGTTCATTTCCAATGCTTGCAACCAAAGCACTTTATCTAGTATAATCTTTAAGCAAAGACTAGGACTCCATGAGGTTCAACAAGCTCTTCAATCCCCTGTCTCCACTCCCCTGGGTAAGGAAAGTATATTAGTTATCTATTGCAGGATAACAAATTATCCCAACACCAAGTAGCTTTAAACAATAAACATTTACTGTCTCACAATCCATGTGTCTGAAATTCTGGAGCAGCTTCGCTGGGTGGTTCTGGCTCCGGGTCTTTCATGGAGGTTGCAGTCAAGACGTGAGCCAGGATTGTGGGCACATGAAGGCTCAGCTGGGGTTGGAGGGTCAGCTTCCAAGATGGTGCACTCTCGTGGCTACTAGCAGGAGGCTCAATTCCTTATCGCATGCACCTCTCCAGAGGGCTACTTGAGAATCTCCGTGACCTGGAAGCTGGCTTTCCCCAAAGTAAGGGATCCAAGAGAACAAGATGGAAGCCATGATGGATTTTATGACCTATGCCTCACAAGTCAAATTCCTTTTCTTTTTGAGACAGAGTCTCACTCTGTTGCCTGGGGTAGAGTGCCGTGGCGTCGGCCTAGCTCACAGTAACCTCAAACTCCTGGGCTCAAGCGGTCCTTCTGCCTCAGCCTCCCGAGTATCTGAGACTACAGGCATGTGCCACCATGCCCAGCTAATTTTTTCTATATATTTTTAGTTGTCCAGCTAATTTCTTTCTATTTTTAGTAGAGACAGGGTCTCGCTCTTGCTCAGGCTGGTCTCAAACTCCTGAGCTCAAACTATCCACCCACCTCGGCCTCCCAGAATGCTAGGATTACAGATGTGAGCCACCACACCCGCCACAAGTCAAATTCTTATCATTTTCTCGATAGCCTACAGGTTACACAAGTCAGCCGTAGTCAATGTGGGAAGGAACCACACAAGGGGGTGAGTACTAGGAGGCAGAGATCATTGAGGGCCATCTTAGAGGCTGGTTGCCACACAGGGGAAGCTGAGAAGTGTTACGGGGGTTTTTGTCCCTTACCACCATCCTTCTTTCACTTTAGCTATTCCAATTCACTGAAGACCCTGAGAAGAACACCTTCATTTCAGAAATCCACAGATGATGACTTACAAGTAATGATGGAAGGAAGAAGTGGATGTGAAGAAAAAGCCACAAAACAGGCAGGGTGAAGGTCTCCAGTCCAAGGACCAGGTCTGGAGAACTGGAAAACAGGAAGAGATGCCCTTTAGGGCAAGGAAACACAGGCTGCCCCAAGGATCAAGGACAAAGACTAGTATAAAACATGAGCGCTTACCCTCAGCAGATACGTAACTTCTCCCTTTCCAGCCCCCAGAGCAAGTCTGCTGTGCGGTTCATCCCTGCTTCGTCAACTGTCCTTCACTGCTCTGAATCCAAACTGGGCCTCAGAGCTGAGATCCATGACTCCAGACTGCTGCTGAGCTGTTATGGGCTGCACTGTGTCCCCCTGCCATCCCAAATTTTTATGTTGAAATAACCCCCAATACCTCAGAAAGTGCCTGTATTTAGAGATAGGGCTTTAAAGAAGTGATCATGATAAAATGAAGCTGGTAGGGTGGGCCATACTCTAATCTGACTGGTGTCCTGGGAACTCTGGACCCAGAGGAAGAACAGGGATGTGTGTGTATGGAGGAAAGACCACTTGAGGACATAGCAAGAGGGCAGCTGTTTGCAAGCCAAGAAGAGAGGCCTCAGGAAAAAACCACACCTGCTGACACCCTGATCTTAAGACTTCTAGCTTCTAGAACTGTGAGAAAAATCTCTGGTTTTTAAGCCATCTAGCTCTACGGGATTTTGTTATGGCAGCCCTAGCAAACTAATACCCAAGCTCTCTGGACTGCTCTGGGATGTCAACTTTTCTGTGAGCTAACTCCCAACCTCTGCTGTGTAAAGTGGTATTGAAAACCAGACACAAGCCCTTCCTTCCAGAGTCAAGGAGGTGAGATGGGTTGGGTAGGCTTCCCCAGCCAACTGTAGAGGACAGGCCTGCCATGGAGCCATAAATGCACTGTGTGTAGTCCGATTCTGTTTCCACTTTTAGTTCCTTCTGTGAGCTTCCTGATGGGCCTCCAGCCTTCTCCTCTCCTCTAAAGGCAGTTTCCAAGGGTAGAGGTTCCTAGGGCCACAACCACCGTGCCGCACATCCTCGCCCTAGCTGGAAAGCACCTTCTGGATTCGTTCCCGCACTTCCTTTGGTCCCAAGGACACCATCATCTCAGCGACAGGAGGTCCTTGCTAAGAACAAAAAGAGGAAATATTGCCACATTGCCTTACACTGTGTAAGGAACCGATGCTCAGCCTGTCTGTGGAAGTTATCCCCAGGCCTGCCCCAACACTGCTGCCTACGTTCCAAGGAGCAGAGCTTGCCTGTCATCGGTCTTTAACTCCCCTCGATGAGGATGGGTCCCAGGAGCCTGTTTTTCCCGTATTAAGTAAGCTGTTGATAGGTCTGTTACCCCCAGGAAACTGCAAACTCCACAGAGGCAGGGATCACACGTGTTTCATTCACTACTATATCTACTGAACCTAGCATGGTGCTGCACATAGTAGATACTTGATAATAAATAGTGCCTGCCGATTGACTGAATGAGGGGAGTGATCATGTCTCATTCATCTTTGTATCCCGAAAACTTAGCTTAGTGACTGCCAGTAAATGTTAACTGAAAGGATAAATGAGGGGCTCCAGGTAATGGTACAGCCCATCTCCCCACCTACCATTTGTCCACTGAGGGCCACTCGGAGGAGCTTCATCACATTACTGTGCTTGGTGCCTTCCAGGCCTTCTGACAGCTTCTTCAGTTCTCCACTCAGCATTTCCTGAGTTAAGCTCATATCAGATCTTTCTAAAAGCCTAGAAGAGGGTCAGTCTATAAGGCTCTTGCATGGACCAAAGGCAAGGGGGTGAGAGGGAGAACTTCAGAATATTACTAATCAGCTACAATATAAGCAGCACAACCAATGTTCAAATGTGTTTTGGGGGAGGAAGAGAGACATCACCACCCCCTCCTTCCTTATCCAAGTTGGGGAAGAGAAAACCACCAATGATAATCTAAGCAAGTGGGCACTATATAGGGAACTAAGAGGGTACAATAATAAGAGAATTTACTAATTGCTACCTCTGTGTCATGTCATCTCTATGCCTCAGCTTTCTCACCTGTACAGTGGGGACAATAATAGTATCTGTCCTGCAGAGGGCTATGATGGAAAGTTAAAACTTGTAAAGCACTAGGTACAGTGCCTGAACACAGCCAATACTGAAAAGTATTAGATTTTATATTTGAATAAAAAGTTTTTAAAAATTAGCTAATATTTGTTACATCAAAGAGTTCAGAGGCATTACAAGAAGATCTAAAAAGCAACTTAGAAAAGGGTTAGACATAGGAGAATGGATTATTTCTGGGAAATTATCTGAAACACAGCTTCGAGACTGGTGCGGGGAGACTTCTTTGGGGATGTGCAACAGTAGAAAATCAGGAGACCCCAGATCCAGGAACAGCCCTGCCACCCACTTGCCACAACCATTCTTTTCTCACAAACTGAAGCACTTACAGATCTAAAACCCAACGGGTCAGCAACCACCCCTCACTTTCCTGGGAGTCCGGCTAAGAGAGATCCTCTCCCAAAAGGCTTCAGTTTCAAGAGAAATTCCCCATTCAGTTAGAGCTGGGCTTGCAAAAACGTGCCCCAGCCCCGAGTCTGAATTTAAAGCAAGAGATGGGAATAGGGTGGGGATGAGTATACTGCACAGCAACATCCCAGTTCTCCTCAGTTTCTACTGGGATTCCAAATTGGAGACACTGAAGCAGGATGTGGACTGGAGCTCTTCACCTGTACGAATGCTCCACGATGCCAATTCAGGCACCGCCTGCTCACATGGGACCCAGACGACTGCATTCCAAAGTCAACTCGGTGTGGAGTGCCACTGGCTCAGGGAACTGAGTTCATAAGTAACTTGAACAGCCTTTTAGTGCAGACAGATTTCCTTACTAACTGCCAGTACTTGAGCAAGTGAGCTTCAATTTAAGACAAAAGTAATTGCTCTTATTACATCATTGCTATGATCTGAATGTTTGTGGCCCTCCCAAAATTCACATGTTGAAATTCTAACCGCCAAGGTGGTGGTAGTAGGAGGCGGGGCCTTTGAATGAACAGATGAGTGCCTTTATAAAAGAGACCCCAGAGAGATCCCTCTTCTCTTCCACCATGGGAGGACACAGCGAAAAGATGGAAGAGGGAAAAGCCACACGATTATAGCTCTTTATAACACCAAGGAGATGAAATACTGGAAACAGAAAATGTAATGTGGAAAAAACAGACATTCTCCCTAATGTTGCTGAGGGGATGCAGGCTGCCAAGGAGCTAATGAAAGAATGGCAGGCCCCAGGCAGTCCACAATGGCAGTTCAGGACACGCTAGAGCTGGCCCAGAGCTTGGCATGGGCACAAAAAGGACTTCTAGTGATCTGGCAGCTTCTGAACGTTTGGGTATCAGCTTTCCTGACTTGAGTGGGAATCCCAGAGTGTCTCTGAAACCCAATCCCATGCAAGGGTGGGGAGTTAAGACACTGAATCCTAGAGAATAAAAAGTAATAGCCCCTACTGTGTAATGCCCTAAATTAAGAGAGTATTATTGTTAACAGTAACACAATAATAGCTCTTGGAAATTTATCCTGGAGATACCCTTGCAAACTGCTTACTGATGTCTATACAAGGTTATTCACTACAACATTGTTTATAACAGCTAAATTTGAAAGCAACTCAAATGTCTACCAATAGGAGATGAGTTAAATAAATTATGGTAAAGTCATATAATGGAATAAGTTTAGCTATAGAAAAGAATGGGGATGTTCCCCAAGTAGTGGAAAAAGCTAAAGATATATTGTTAAGTGGAAAAAATACTCAAAAGACACAGAACAGTGTTATTGTACTCTACCT
The DNA here is from genome assembly GCA_004363605.1 of Indri indri. Taxonomy (NCBI): domain Eukaryota; kingdom Metazoa; phylum Chordata; class Mammalia; order Primates; family Indriidae; genus Indri; species Indri indri. The sequence goes on along the minus strand of RJWJ010017648.1, from coordinate 12,765 downwards.
TTTGGGCAAAAAAAGGGAGAAAACAAGAAGGATTATGTAGATACAATTAAAAGTAGTGGTAGTGTGCAGAGGGTTCTAGAACTAGACGGATGGTAGATAAGAATTAAAAAGAGGACTTCCCATGTATATCCTTTTAAAATAATTTCTAGGTTTTAAACCAAACTTTGAAAGATTTGAATGTATATTAATAAAAATCTTAATTTAAAAACTTTTAAATTGTAAGAATAGCGTTATATGAACATATCCTTGAATATGCAGACATTTCACAAAGGAAACTGTTAAGTGTAGCTGCCTTTCTGTTTGGGCTGAAATAGGAGGGAAGATATATTTTGCCATAAATTCTCTATACCATTTGGATTTTTTGCATACATAATACATAAGAGATATATTCTTATCTCTTCAAAATACATAACAACATATTGAAGCTTCCTAGGTGTCAGGCACTGTCCAAACACTTTACACATAAGAAAAGCAATAGAGAATATGGTTAGACATATGTCTCTAGACCCAGCCTGCCTGGGTTTGAATCCCTACTCTTCCAACTTACTAGCTGTGTTATTTTGGACAAGTTACTTAACCTCTCTGTGCCTCAGTTTTCTCATCTATAAAATGGGGATAACAACAGTACTTACTTTATTAGATTGCTGTGAATTTAAGTACATATACACACACGTGTGTGTATGTATATATAAAATGTACATAATATATAAAATAACACATTGGAAACAAACACACATAAGTGCTTGCTATTATTTTTTAATTTGATCTTCACAGCAAAGTGGGGTAAGTAAAATGAGTATCTGTGGCTTTTGCTGCCCAGCATCCAAGCCCCTTCCACCCGATACCAGCACCCTGAATCTCCCCAGGGAATTACCGAACTGCCATTCTTAGCCCTCAGCCCTCGTGCTTTGCTTAGGGGTCCACTCAGGGTCCAGCACATGACCTAGGCCGAAGTAAGTCAGCACATCACATTCCCCAGGCCTTGGTAACGTTCAGGGACAGGAAAACCAGGCCATTCAGGCCCGATCAGAGTTAATGCCAAGCCACTGGGGAAGAGGTGATCCCAAAACACCACCGGAGTCTGAAGCTGAGTTTTGACGTACAGAGTGGCCAACGTTATCTTACAACCACAGTGGGACAGGGTGCTAATGATCCCCCAGTATCCTTTCTCCCTTTCTTAGGCAGTAATAACATTTTTAGTTGGGCACATGGCTGCCAAGTTAAAAAACTACATTTTCCAGCCTCATTTGCAGCTTGATGTGGCCAAAAGACATGGTTCTAGCCAGCAGGATACAGGTAGAAATGATATACACAACTTTTAAGAAAGGTCCTTAAGGGGAAAGAGTGTCCTATCCCCTACTCCTTCACATTCCTCCTCCTCTCACTGAACTGTTGACAGTCGATGAGCCACCATGGACCACGTGGACAAGAGCAAAACCTAGGGACGCAGCACCCTTGAGACCCACAGAAAAGCCGGCCAGCCCTTGACTGCCTCCTGTAGATTGCTGTATCAGACAGAAACGTACTTCCACACAGAACAGGCACCATGATTTCTTTTGTCTACCTCTCTGGTCCCCAACCCTTGTCCGCAGCCTGTTAGGAACCAGCCACAGAGCTCTACGGCATCCTCCACTCCTCCCCTCATCCTCCTCCCCTCCATGGAAAAATTATCTTCCATGAAACTTAGGAAGGTGCACAGCAGGAGTTGAGCAAGCGAAAGCTTCATCCATGTTTACAGCTGCTCCCCATCCCTCGCATCACTGCCTGAGCTCCGCCTCCCTCCCCGCCCCAGTCCTGGAAAACCTGTCTTCTAAGAAACCAGTCCCTGGTGCCAAAAACGCTGGGGACTGCTAGTCTACCTAATACGGGGTCTCTGTAGAAATAATGGCCAGCATGGAGGAGTGGGGAGCAGAAAGCCAAAGGCAGAGAAGCAGGTCTTGGTAACATAGTGCTGGCCCCTGCATCTAGCTGTGCCTCAAGGTGGCCCTTCTAGACTCTGCATTTACGTAAACAATCATTCCCCTCTTACTTAAGCCAGCTTTGGGTGTGTTTTCTGCCTTTGTAATTAAAAGAGTTGTTACGTGAAGAACTCGCACCATCTCCAACTTACAGATGAGGAAATGGAAGCTCAAAGAGGTACAGTAACTTGGCCAAAGTGACACCACCTGGGCAAAGTGACAGAACTTGATGAGTAAGTGGCAGAGGTAGGATGAAACCCAGGTTGGTCAAGCACTGAACACACTGCCTGTGTCCAGGGAGAGCCTGGGTCCTCTGGTAAGCCCTTCTTACCAAAGAAAGCCATGAGTGACCATTTCTTCACTAGCCACGGGGTCGTGCTATGGGCCCAACAGACACACCCTAGAGGAAGGGGGGCCACGGGAGGGAGCCAGGGAAGGAAGGCATGGAACCTAGAGCTTGGCCTGTGGCTGCTCACCGCAGTGTGCGCTTGGCAATCACATCCACCTTCTCTGAGATGGCACTCAGCTGTGTTCGATCCACGGCAGGGCGAGTCCACAGGTAGGAATACGTTGGGGAGACCAAATCCTGCAGGCGGCAAATGTGGCCCTGGGGAAGGGAAGGAGGCAGTCACTGAATGCACTGGGGACAGGCTCTGAATACACTGGAAAAAAGGAGGAATGGGGGCACCCACTCACCCCGTCCATCTCCCCAGCCCCACACCTGTCTCAGCAGGAGGACCCTCTCCACGTAGGCTGGGTCGAGGATCTCCCTGCCTTGCAGCTGGCTCCCAAGTGCCTCCTGCACAAGGGCCTGCAGCTTCCTCACCAGCTGGTGCCTCTGGGTCTCACTGCTCACCAGCCGCTGGAGGTGCAGCCTGTGGGGGAAGTCAACGGGCTGCCCTACTGTTGGCACCCCCAGCCCACCCAAACGTTCTCTCCCCAGGGCACAGGGTTGAGTTTGAAGAATGACACATCACATCACGTGAGCCCTCCCTCCTACAAGCTGGAAGTAGAATTCTGTTTACATTCATAAAAGAGAAGGGATCTGACCAAGGTCGCAAACAGACAGCCTTTGAGTGCCAAGCAACCCATAGACACCCTTTGTTTCCAGTGCTTTTAAAATAGTAGATGATGTTTCAAACTGGAAGAAGTGACATAATGATAGAGAGTTCTGGCTTCTCGTAGGCAATCAGAAGATCTGGCTGCAAAGGGCCCTCATTGTCCAGGGCTTCAGTTGGCTAGAGCAGGGTGGAGCCTGCCCACTTCAGACAGACAGGAGCGCTTGCTGCAGCCTTGCCCCCAGGTGCAAATGTGGCCAGCGGCTTTACAACTGACACTCTTTGACTCGGACATGTCAACAATGATCTGAACTGTAACTATATTTGGAGGTTTCAGAGTGCAGAACTACTTGAAATATCAAATACATGAAATATAGACTAGGTGCCATGAGACAGGGCTCATTCACTATGTTGGCTAGGTGGGGGGTGATTCTAAAATGAAGATGCCTCTCTCCAGGCTTTGGACATTAACAGAACCATCCACATATGGGGGTGGTCAGGAACATAATGCTAATGATAAAACAATACCAATCACTTATTAGGCACTTTCTATGCACCAGGGCTATGCAAGATACTTTCCTCCAACACTTATTCTTACAACAATCGCATTAAGATGGGTATTGCTATTAGTCCCATTTTAGAGAAGAGGAAACAGAGGCATGAAGAGGTTAGGTAACTTAATTGTGGTCACACAGCATTAGATATCAAGCCCACTATACCCTCTGCCATGGGGACCGTCACAAGCAAGAAAGCCCTTTCCCGCCAGGGGATCTCCATGCTCCCCACTCACCTGTTGAATTCTGGGAGCTTCTCCAGGTCCAGCAGAGCTGAGTGGCAGGTGACCCGCGTCAGGTCAAACTGTGTTATCAGCTCAGGCAGGGTTCTGCCCATCTGGTTCTCTGCAAGTGAGGCAGGCCCAGCCACTTAGCTTCCTCCCTCCCTTCCTCCTTTCACTTTCAAATGCAAGGGAGGCCAAGTGCGCTCCTCATTCCACATTGACCAAAGGGATTCAACTTCTAGCTATTCACATATCAAGGGCCACACAGACTTTCATTTTCGGAAAGAGCTGTCACTCAGAGAAAAAAAAGCCTGAAAACAACTGAACGAAACCAATCTTCATTATCCTCAAGCACGTGAGCTACAAGAACAGTGTGCCCATTTCCTGGTTGTACCCCAGAGATTCTGATTCAGTTGGTTTCGGGCGGGGTCTGAACATCAGTACATTTTACAAGCAGCAGCTCCATCCCACGCAGTCAGGTCAGCCACAGGCCTAACATGCTGTGTCCCTTACTGTGTGACTTTGGTAAGTTACTCAACCTGAGGCCCATAGTCCTCTCACGAACAGTGGGGATAACAAATCTCTACCCCTCAAGGATATTTTAAGAATTAAATGAAATGAGAGCAGAATAAACAGTAAGAAGACTATCCCTGCCACAAAGAGGTCATCCTATTCACTGCTTGCTTCTTCAAAGGTTTGGGCTCTATGTCTTTGGCCAAGTGTAAGGGCTCAGCTTAAAATAAACTAGATTCACAGTAATACTAATAATACTCTTAGAGTACATACTTGCAATAGCAGTAATCATATAACTATAATTTTCATAGAATCTGTAATTTTTGTGCTTACTGTGCGGCAGGCACTGTGCTGGGTGCCTTATACTCATGAGCTCAGTGAATCCTACCCTTATGAGGTAGACACTTACACCCATTGCATAGATGAGGCAACTGGAGCTCAGAGACCATAAGCTCCTTGAGGGAAGGGGTTATGTCTATCTTGTTCACTGTTGTGGCCCCAGCACTGAACTTGGTGTCTGGCTCAATAAACATTTGTTGAATTAAAGAATGAACCTATCTAAGATCACATGTCTGGTAGGTGGCAAAGCTGGGACTGAAGATTAGGTCTCCCTAAACCAAAGCCCCTGCTCACTCATGGCTGTGCTCTCTGCCACTGGGACTGCTCAGCTGGGCGGGTACCTGCAAACCCCGAGCCACAGTTGGTGATGATGTCAAGCAGGGCATCGGGCAGGAAGCCAACAGCAGCAAAGTGCTCCAGGAAAATGTCTCCTTGCCGCTTGGACAGCTTGCTGCCATCCCTGTTGAGGAGCAGGGGCAGGTGGGCGAAGTGAGGTGGCTGCCACCCGAGGGCTTGGTAGAGGAGCAGGTGCTTGGAGGTGGAGATGAGCCACTCAGAGCCCCGTAGCACATGACTGATGCCCATGTGATGATCGTCCACCACACAGGCCAGGTGGTACGTGGGGAAGCCATCACTCTTCAGGATGACTGGGTCTCCCTCCACACTGGCCACTTCATGCCGAGTCCAGCCATACACCAGGTCCTGGAAGGCTGGGGCTGCCTCCTCCAGGCGGAAGCGGATAGCAGGCTTGGGGTCCTTGGCCAGCTTCTGGGTCACCTGCTCCTGGCTCAGGTTCCGACACCGATTGTCATACCTGTTGCGAAGCAGAGCAGCATGAATACCATTGATGGACATGAGTCCTACCTTTGTCTTTGATAGCCATGTGACCTTGGGCACGCCATTTACCTCTTTAAGCTGCTTCCTCAGTCCAGAATAGGGATAACAACATGGTGGTTGTGTGTGAAAACTAAGTGAGAGAACACAGTGTGGCAGATGCTAATGTCTGCCTACCTACGAGCCATTTGTCTTTTTTCCTTACTAATGAGAAAATGGCAAAATGCTTACTCCAAGGGGTTGAATCATAGTTGGTATAGCCAATCTGGCAATCCCACTGCCCTATGCCAGTGATCATTCCAGGTAGGAATGTAACCCCACCCTAGTCACTGAGACTCAAAAAAAAGTATGCTTGGGGGGTAAGGAAGGGTTACAGTTCTGGGAAAGGTTTTTCTCCCCAAATGAGTGTAAGAAAGCCACAAGAGAAAAATGCCTTTTTAAAAATTTCCCACTTCCCCCTTCTGTCCTCTTTGGATGTTGTCCTGTGAGGGGGAGCATGCTTGGAGCTGCTACAGCTACTTGCAACTGAGGGAGAGAACACAAGGAAGTCAGAAAGAGGCCAAAGTAGAGGCTGGGTGTCTCCAAGCTGCTGGTCTTATCCTGGAGTCACCCGCCCTCACACTTCAGGACAATGAGATAAATGTCTGTGTGGCTGATGCCTTGGCTACTCAGAGTGTGGTCTGTGGATACCCAGCATTAGCCGCACCTGGGAGTTTGTCATAAATGCAGACTCTCAGGCCCCATGGACCTACTGAATGAGAACCTGCATGTTAACTAGGTCCCCAGGTGATGCGTCTGCATGTTAAAGTATGGTTTGTCTTTTTTTTTTTTTTTCTTTTTTTGAGACAGAGTCTCACTCTCGCCTGGGGGTGAGTGCCGTGGCGTCAGCCTAGCTCACAGCAACCTCAAACTCCTGGGCTCAAGCAATCCTACTGTCTCAGCCTCCCGAGTAGCTGGGACTACAGGCATGCACCACCATGCCCGGCTAATTTTTTCTATATATATTTTTACCTGTCTGATTAATTTCTTTCTATTTTTGGTAGAGACGGGGTCTCACTCTCGCTCAGGCTGGTCTCGAACTCCTGAGCTCAGAACGATCCACCCGCCTCGGCCTCCCAGAGTGCCAGGATTACAGGCGTGAGCCACCGCGCCCGGCCTTGGTTTGTCACTTTTAATGGAGTATTATGTTACCCGCACCCACAAGTGTCCCAACTGAGACACAGATGTAAAGCTTGTAAGCTTAGTCCTTGACACAGTTAAGTGTTCAATCAACAAATGGCTGCATGGATTCCACAACAGGGCTTGATCATAATTTTAAAAAATAATCTTCTGTCAGCAGACAAGTATCATAGATTGTTTATAATAAAAAAGCAATGGTGCACTGAATGCCATGACCTTGTACAAACATCTGAGCCCCTGTACACACAGTTCACTGGAACTTGAATGCAAATGTTATGACGCTATTGCTGATGGGATTATAACTAGTACACAGCCAGCCACACAGTAGTGTCCAGAGAGGCTACAAACTGACCCTGCAATTCCACCTCTATGAAAGTATCTAACGAACACACTGCACATGTGCAAAATGATGCTGTCAATGTTATTTATCACATCTTTTTTTATAACAAGAGATTAGAAATGACATAAATGTTCGTTAACAGGGAATTAAGTAAATGGTGGTATACGCATACAATGGAATGTTATGTAAGCATAACAAAAAAATTATGGAACGATAAGGAACTGATCCTAAAGACAATAAATGGGAATGGCAAGTTGCACAGTATATTGTGTGCAAAGTACACTACGTGCCACTATTTGAATGGGGAAAAAAGGGAAACAATACGCACTTATCAGCATATGCGCTCAATACCTCTGGAGGAGACAGAAGAAAATTCTAATACCACTTGTCTCTAGAGAGCAGAATTGAGTGGCTAGAGTCAAGGTTGGGAGAAAGATCTTTCAACATGTATCTTTCTGGGCCTTTTTACTTATTTATTTTTTCATAAGAGACAGGGTCTTGTTATGTTGCCCAGGCTGGAGTGCAGTGGCTATTCACAGGTGTGATCAGAGCCACGCTGCAGCCTCAAATTCGTGGCCTTGAGTGACCCTCACACCTCAGCCTGGTGCATAGCTGGGACTACAGGCAAATGTCACCATGCCTGGCTCTTTCTGGACCTTTTAAATATAGAACATAAGAAAATTTTACTTATTGAAACTAAAAAGTAATTAAAATTACTTTACATGTTACTGCCTGAGACCCAACGAGGCAGGCAGCCTCTGACATGGCCCTCAGTGATCCCTGCCTCCTGGTGTGTCTGTCCTTGTGCAATCCCTCCCCTTGAATGTGGCCTGATAAACAGAATACAGGTCGAGCATCCCTAACCCCAAATGCTCCAAATCCAAAATTTTTTGAGCATCATAATGCCACAAAAGGAAAATTCCACACCTGACCTCATGTGATGGGCTGTAGTCAAACTTTGTTTCATGCACAAAATTATTAAAAATATTGTATAAAATTACCTTCAGGCTATGTATATAAGGGGTATATGAAACATAAATGAGTTTCATGTTTAGACTTGAATCCCATCCCCAAGATATCTCATTATGTATATGCAGATATTCCAAAGTTCTAAAAAATTTGAAATCAAAACACTCCGGGTCCCAAATCTTTCGGGTAAGAGATACTCAGCCTATGAAACGAAAATGGTGAGATGCCACTTCCATGATTGGGTGGATTCCAGCTCCCTGGCTGACTCCAAGGAAAGCCAGCTGCCATGCTGTGAGCTGCCCTACGGAGAGGCCCACGCAGCAAGGAACTGATGTTTCCAGGCAACAGCCGGCAAGAACCTGAGGTCTGCCTGTAGCCTTGAGAGAGGACACGGAAGCACACCCTCCTGGAGTGGAGCCTTGAGATAACTGCAGGCCTGGCCAAGACCTTGACTGCAGCTTTGAGAGAAACCCTGAGCCAGAGGGCCTAGCTAAGCCGTGCCCAGATGCCTGATTGATAAACTGGGAGGTAATACAAGTTTTGGGGTAACGCATTACACAGTAACAGATAATGAACACATCCAACTTTGGGGAGGCATCTGTGACAAGTGGGGGCTCTTACCGGGGCGTCTGGCGGTTCCGCAGGGCCTCCTTCTTCAGGAGCTCCAGCCTCTGTGGGGAGCAGAAACAGGGGTAAGCAGCTCCAGCCTTCAGGAGTGCTTCTGCGGCCTGAGCATACAGCTCCAGCCGCTGAGACTGCTGGTAGGGCCCGGCAGGACCTCCTCGGCGGGGGCTCTCATCAGGGGGGATGCCTGAAACATGGGTCAAGAGAATCGTTATTGAATAATGACAACTAAGATGCACATGGCACTCATTCCCAGGCACTGTTCTAAGTGCTTTACACATATATTAAAGCTTTATCCTCACAGTAATCCACGAGGTCAGCACTACTGCCATGTCCCCTTTAGAGATGAAAAGTTAAGGCACAGAGCAGTGAGGTGTTCAAGGTCACAAGAGAAGTCGGCCACCCTGGGGTGCCTGGATACCCACCCTCTGCCTTTCCAAAATGCTGGGGTGGGGGACAAACTCCGCTAAGGCACTGCAGGCCTCATTCACACAACTCTGCTACCCCAGGGGCTCCACGAGGGCAGGACCCATCAGCATCATTCATCACTGTACCCCTCATGCCTGGTACAGTGCCTGACACAAGCAAGTGCTCGGTGAAATCGAAGCTCTCACCTTGGCCCACATGGTACTACATGATTTGGTTCCTGCCAACCCCTGTCCTCACAGCCATGGTCATTCTGCTTTGCTTACCATGCTGGACCACGCTCACCTCCTTGCTGCTCCTGAAATATGCCCGGCACTTTCCTTCTTTGGGGTCTCTGCATCTGCTATTCCCTTGCTTTGAAAATTCGTACCCTAGGTAACCATGAGGCTGACTCCTCACTTCATGCGAGTCTCTGCTCCAACATCACCTCCTCAGAGAAGACCACCCTAATCTAAAAGGGCAGCCTTCGCCCTGGTTCCCTAACTTGTCACCCTTTTCTCCATGCTGCTTATCATCACTTAATACCATATTAAGAATAACTCAGTCTATTTAACTGTCTTCCCCTTCTCACTGAGTGCACGGTCTCCACTCCACATCCCCAGCACCTCAAATAGGTGCCTGGATCACAGTAAGTTACTCTGTTGAATAAATTCTTTTTTTGAGACAGGGTCTCACTCTGTCGCCCAGGCTAGAGTGCAGCAGCATCATCATAACTCACTGCAACCTCAAACTCCTGTGCTCCAGCCATCCTCCTGCCTCAGCCTCCAGTAGCTTATGCTACCACAGGCATATACCACCTTGCCAGCTAATTTCTCTACTTTTTGTAGAGACGGGCTCTTGCTCTTGTTCCGGCTGGTCTGGAACTCCTGGCCTTGAGCAATCCTCCCACCTTTGCCTCCCAGAGTGCTGGGATTACATGTGTGAGCCACCACACCCAGCCGAATAAATTCTTTTATTCAACAAACCTTGACTGAGTATCTGCTAAAACCTTCAACAGCAGAAGACAGAAATGAAATCAGTTTCTGCCCTTTAGGAACTCAGAGTCTAGCGAATAATTTACCTGAGATTAGAGTACACATCTCGAAATAGTCTTTGGGGATTTTGACCTTTCCTAGTCATACCTGTCCCTGCAGGTAGGCAACTGTTGACTCAGGAAAGGAAAACACACTTCTCCTTGTTCTCCCTGACTTTAGCTGTGTTCAGGATTAAACTTCCCACAAGAAGATCAACTTCAGAAACTGCACGTTTTGTTTGGCTTATACGATGTGCTTAAAAAAAAAAATATGAACCCAGACTTAACAATGGTAAGTATTCATCCAAAAAATCTGGATGTGTGGCTCCTCTTGGAACTCAGAAGATTGGACAAGCTGGGGCAGCATTCCCACACAGGGACAAGGAGCTGGAGCTCAGAGGTGCTGCCGCCTTTGGAAAAGGCATGCTTTCTCCTGCTCCCCACAGGCCTACCTCCTCCAGTTCCCACTTGGCCTGTATTTCCTGCCTGGCCCCTATAGGCATTGGACTTGAGATTCTGAGATATAAAAACAGGAATCTCAAAACAGCCTTGGAGCTTTAGTGGCACCTGCCACCCCAGATAGCACAAACGGACCCGTTTCTCCAGGAACTCCTTGTTCTCCACCCTGGACTCCAGGAAAAGATCTATAGGCTCCTTTCCCCACTTCCTGTTCATTCCTTGGAGAAGGGACCTTTCCCTGCCAGCCTCACCTGCCCACTCCAACATGTCTTCAATATTTTCCGCTGCCCCAGGCACAAGGCGGGTCTGATCTGTGTCCTCCAGCCTCAGGATAAAGCTCCCCTGGTGCTTCTTGGCAAAAATATAGTTGTACAGGGCCGTGCGGAGGCCACCCAGATGTAAGAAGCCTAGAAGAAGAAGAGAACAGCTCAGACAAGGCAGGGGAAATGAGCTAACAGGCCTTAGCTGAGGGGCAAGTAAGATATGCTCATAACAGAATGCCCCAACAAATTTCAAAGACCAAGAAATAGCTGCCCCTGTCCCATCTTTCCAGCCAGCATCCAGACAGCCAAACTGCCACAGAAGAGGACTGGGTGGTCAACTTGTTTAATCCCTCATCCTGGAAGTGGAAGACTACCTAGGTTTTGTCATTTTGTAAAAAGGCTCCAACTGCACCCATTTCTCTGCTTTGAAACTTGGCCTTCTAAAGGCCAAGTTTCATTCAAAGGAAGAGATGCAGAAGCTTATCCATTGAAGCTGTATTACACATACATTTGACTTATTCGAATTCGATAATGTGTTCTGGGGAAAAAGATAATTACAAATTTAAATACCATAAAATCACATTTTGCATATGCACTCCATGCACTGTACATGACTATCCATATCGTATACTTTAAGTGCTGGTATTACGTTTTTTATTTTCATGTTACAGGGGACCAGGGGGCTTATGGAGCCCAGAGAGCCCAGACCATGCACGCTTGAGTGCTGGCTTTAGACACCAAAAGTAGTAAATGATCCCATTATATTTCTCTTCACTAGAGTTTAAACTCATAAGATTTTATTTTTTCGTTATTCCTGACTTAAAATCAGCAGTTTCTCAGGGCTGTCACTACCCCCTTATTTTATCTTCTTGGACCAACCCACAACCCTCAGTCTCCACAATGGGCTCATTTACATTTCCAAGTATAGGAGGCAGCACAAGAGAGGAAAAGCTCTTCTGGGTTCAGGCAGACCCTGGTCCAATACTGATTATATGTGTGACCTTTCGCCAGTTATTGTAAGGCCACCACAAAACCAGTGGTGTTCTGTGGCACTGGGTCCCAGGAGTCCCCAAGACAGAAAATAGTAATTGAAAGCAAGTCCTCTTACGTCAAATACACCTGGATCCAGTAACTGACAAGTCCTCTTACGTTAAATACACCTGGATCCAGTAACTGAAAGCACGTCCTCTTACGTCAAATACACCTGGATCCAGTAACCGACAAGTCCTCTTACATCAAATACACCTGGATTCAAATTCTGCATCCATCATTTACTATCTGCTACGTCTTGGGAACTCTATTTAACTTTTATGGGCTTCAATATCTTCATCTATTAGCAGGATTAAAAGCGAACCCTCCTTATCATGCGGCTGCTATGAGGTCTAAATGCTAACCAAAGTAAACCCTCAATTAATTTTAGCTACTACAATTAGATCTATGTGCTTGATAATTCTTTTATTCATCTGTTTATAGTCAACAGTCTTTCCTATATGGGTTTTTCCTGCAAATCAGCAAAGAAATGAAAATTATAATCATCATAATAGACGCTGTTTATTAAGTGCTTTCTATGTGTACGAGACCTTGCTAAGTGGCTCAATTGAATGAGCTTAAACAATGAGACAGGCGCTCCTATTAGCCGTTTGACAGATAGTAAAACCAAGGCTCAGATACATTAATTTGCCCAAATTACATATCTACAACACGGCAAAGACAAATTTGGGTCCAGACAATCCCAGGCCTTGGCATTCCACGTACCCTCTCAAAGCAAGGGTACACAGTCCGTGCTGGTCTGAAAAGTGTTGTCAGTTCACAAGCAAGTATAGAAACTGAGAGCAAAGGTTTAGGAGCTTATAGCAAATTCAGAATGATTTTTATGTCTGTTGAACATAATAAAGAGAAATGGTTTGTATTTTGTATGTTTCCAAAATGTTCATTTTTCTGGTAATTCACTTATATTAACTTTATACAAATATTGATGCACAATTGATTGTAAACTAAAAACCAGTGCTTCCA
>RJWJ010017647.1:0-32668 GCA_004363605.1 Indri indri | reverse complement strand
AATCTTAAATCTTTTGGGTAGTGCTTTTGGGTTGAAAGTCATTTCGCGTCCTTGTAAATATCCAAACGCTGATCTTCGTGCAGCCTTGGTTCGCTTTGCTGTGATACTCGACGCTGACGTTGTTCCGTCCCGCTGTGAAGCACTCTCAGCTTTGTGTCGTTGGATCCGCGTCAGTTCGATCTGCGGACACCTCCCTTCTCCCTCGGTCCTGCTGGCTCCCGCCCGGCCCCGCCGTTCTCGGTTCTCCCTCTGCTCCTTCCCACTCTCCGCAGATTCCGCTGCTTACTGCTCGGGCGCGTGCCCGCCAGGGCCAAGTCCGCACCTGCGCGTCCGGTGGCCTCTTGCAGTTCTCCGCACTGTCACCCCGGAGGCACCTCGAGTTCAGTGTGTTCCAACCTGAAATCATTGTTCCCAGCAATTTCCAAACCTCCGCCTCTTCTATCCCCGGCGCCGACCCATGCCGACCATATTCCCCCGCAGCTGCCCGAGCTTGGGAGCCGTCTCGCAGGCTTTCTCCTCCCGTATCCCCCGCACCAGACGAGCCTCTTAGCCTCGCCCATCCTGCATCGTCGCCTCTGTCTTAAATCTATTCCTGCGCTTCATTTTCGCTTCCACTTCCCAGGGCCAGGCCTTCGTGTTGTGTCCCAATCCCGGTAGCCTCCTTGTCGCGCTGGAGAGACTCCTGCCCTCCATGTAGCTCCACAGAGCCCCCCTCGGGGCTCCCCCAAGCTCCCGTCAGGAAATGACAGTCTGATCGTATGACTTTGCCCAAAACAACGTTTCCCGTCACCTTCCCGATGAAGCCCAACTCCAACCTCGGCCCACTGTGGAATGGCCTTTCTTGTCTTGTGTGTGTGTAGCAAGTTCCTCTTTTGCTCTTTATTTTATCTTTTTGTTTCTGTGAAGCCTTCTCTGATCACTCCAGGTTAAACATTTACTTAGTGCCCACTCCTTGTGAATTGGCTTCTTAATTAATTATATTTTTCTAGCTTTATTGAGGTATAATTGACAAATCAAAATGATAGATATTCTCAGTAAAGACGTTTTGAGATACGTATATGCTATGAAACGTTTGCCACAGTCAAGCTTATTGGCATATCCATCACCTCACAGAGTTACCTTTTGTTTTTTGTTATGTGGTGAGAACATTCAAGATTTACTCTCTTAGCAAATTTCAAGTAGACATTAGAGTATTATAATATAATGTCACCATGCTGTCCATTCGATCTACAGAACTTGCTCTTTCTGTATGCCCGAAACTCCTTTGTGAACTGATTCTCTCCTATATATGACCTGCGCTGATCGGTGTTGATTCATTTAGTTGTCTTTCCTCTTAAGCAATGAGTGCTGGAGGTCAGGACCATGCCCTTTCCATCTTTGTATCCATAGAGCCTAGAACAGCAGCAGGTACATCAGGGGCAGTAACAAAATATTTACTGATTAAATATTCACGAGTTACTTTAATTATCAAATGCTGCTTGTTGAGAGGAATAGATGTTTGACTCCCTGACAGTATGCCCAGGGACGAGAACTATTGACAAGTGAGGATAATTATTTCTCCTTCACACCGTCTCCACTTTCCCTCTTCTCTCTACATGTTCTCGCAGGTCTCTCCCCACTGGAAGATAAACCCCGATTTGTTCCCAACATCTCAGAGGATTGTTGGCATGAGGGAGAACACACAGGCTCTGGATTCAGATGAGACCAGTTCTTGGTTTTCTCAACTGTAAAATGGACATGAGGAGAGGATGGCTGGGAAGTGCCCGAACCGTCGTCCGGCACACTTAGGCGCTCAGTGTGGCTCTTTCTCCTTCTTAGCCTTGGCCCATGGGGGACAGATTGGCCATAAACCTGCTGTCCTGTTGTCTGCCTTTCGTTCAACCCTTCTTGTCTCACGACTGTTAAAACTTTGGACTCCTGGGAATAGAGGGAAATATTTTAACTCTACACATCTGATAATACTATTAAGAATGTTCTATCTTAACAAAAAGCGTGAGAGACACTGACAAAAAATAATAATGAGACATCGGAGGCACAAAGTAGCTAAATATTTGAAAGGGAGAGGAGAGAAGAGACAGGAAACAAGATTGATTAGGTGTGAGATGGTCTAACACACACAGGAGGAAGTGAAAGTATGGATTTGTCTTTTTTTCCTCGTGAATATCATCACCATGTACTATGTCAGCTAAAATCCTGTCTCCCTAGGTAAGAGACTCTCACTGGGTGACCAGCCAGCGTATTATTTTCATTTTCGAAGGTTTGAGTTTCCCTCCCCTTCATGGCAGAACCCTCCTAGGAGAGGGGATTCATCGGTTTCTGTTTATCCTCTCGCCTTCTCCATACCTTGTCAGGCTTCACTGCAACAAACATGTCTATATTCCTTCTAAAGCTTTTCCTTATAAAGGACATTTAAATGTAAACGTTTAGCAATAACATTGACTGGACCTATTTGCGAAATACATTGTATGTTCCATCTATACTATACTTTTGTATTCAGTCCAGTTTTCATAAATATTCACTTGATTGCATGTGAGTTTGTTACACACGCTTAAAAGTGCATTGTTTTTCTGTCTCCTGGTTCATATCTTCCTTCTAGGCTGCTCATCTCTGGCCTCTTTTAGATATTTACGACATACGCTTTAACATTTCGGCTACTCAGACGATCTTGGTCCCCTTGATAACAGCTTCCTCAAAATTTTTGTTTTTAAAATAATTCCCCACAAACCCTCTTTTTACCCATACCTTAACTGTTTTCATTTCCTCCCCAAAGTCTTGAGCGACTGCAAAAGCCTTTCAGAAACAGGTATTGTCTGTTAGTCACATTTTAATACCATCTCACTTTCCTTGCTTAAATTTATTCATTCATTCGACAAATACTTATTGGGCACAGGTGTGTGCCTGGAATTGTTCTGGTGTTGGAGAAATAGCAGTGAACGAAATCCTTTGTCCCCATGGAAGTCACATCCTAGCGGAGAGACAGACCACAAACCAAATAAACTACACGTACACACATACGTGCACACACACTACCCAGAACAAATCCTATCTCCACTTTAAACAATACCCCCTTCCTTCCTAACCTTTTAGAATAGATCGGGTGGAATTGGACATCAATGGAGTAGATTCCTTTTAGCATTGAACTCCTCGACTTTCTTATCTTTATCATTCACGTGGAATTTATCGAATGCCACCTAGTATTGTGATTATTTCCCACCTGCCAGAATCTTCCTGCTTAAACTGAAACCCCAAGTGGGCTGGGCTTATGACTTGAATTTCTCCCACCAGCCTTGTCCTATAATTTATATATTTAAAAAACCTGACGGTATCAAAAAGGAGCATGTGATTAAAGTGGTTTGCAAGTGTCAATGTGCAATTTAGATCCAGCCAAATATTCTATATATTTACCTGCTCTCCTGTTCATCCACCTGTGAATGTAGAAAAACATCCTTAGGGTTTCGGGTCCCACAGTAAACCCCTGTTCTCTGAGGTCATTCTGCTAAAGTCTCTGCAGGAAAGGCAAACGTTCCACTGTCTTTAATCATCAACTGCTGCTCTTTCCAAAGATTAATTTTATAGGAGTTAATTTTGTAATTTTCACGTGTCTGTTTCCATCTTCATTTAGAAATGAAATTCATTTAAGTATTGAAGCCCTTATTAATACAATCTGGCAGCTTGCGTGGGCAAGAAATCCAAAAGAAAGGCTTCTATTTGTAGCAGCAGGAAACAATTCAGGAGTTCAGTAAATTATCTATTTTTAATCACTCAAGAAGATTGCCCTCCCCGGAAGGTGTGCCAGATATTAGCTCTTCTGCGACAGATGACTGTTTCCCCTTCTTCAGGTGGCACACTCTGTGAGAAATGCCCCCTGCTTTGTCTTGTGGGTGGCTCTGAGTAGTCACCGGAGCTGAGTGCTCCAGTCTCATAAAGCTACCTTGCAATTTTAGAAAATAGGCAAACCTGGCTACGCTTTCTGTAGTTCTAATTGACATTCTTAGTGTTAGTTTCCAGTTTACTAAAAACTATATATATGAAGGTGTCCAATTTATTTATTTTTTTTAAAAAAAGAAAGGGGTTAAGATGACATATCTGGGAAATATTTAGTTTTGCTTAGAGAGTTTATCATAATATATGATAGGCACATTTGCTAATACATGATTGGTATCTCCTTTGCTTAGCTGCAACAAATATAATATTTAATTAGAAAATAGCTTGTAGTGAAAGTAAAATCATAACCCTCACAGAAATATAAAATGAAAACGTAGCAAGGTCTATCTTATTTTTTTAAATTCATACGCCATAAAATGGACTTTTATATACAATTCTGTGAGTTTTAACAGAAGTGGAGATTTGTGTAACCATCCTGACAATCAGGATACAAAACAGTTCCATCACCCCAGAAACCCTCACCCACGGTGCTCTGTGATCTGGTCTCTGTCACTGTAGTGTAGCATCTTGGGGATGCCACGCAATCAGGATCACATAGTGTGTGACCTTTGACACTGGCTTTTCCACTCAGCACAATGCCTTTGACATTCTCCAAATTGTTTTTTGTATCAACATTTTATTTCTTTTTATTCCTGAGCGGTGTTTAGTTATATGGATATATCTGCTGAAGGACGTTTGAGTTGTTTCCTGTTTTTGGTGATTATGAATAGACCTGCTATAACCATTCGTGTATAGGTCTTTGTGTGAGTGTTAGTTTGAATTTCTCTACGGTACATACCAAGGAGTGGGATTTCTGGGTCACATGATAACTTTGTAAGACACTACCAAACTTTTCTACAGTAGCAATAGCATTTTGCCTTCTCACCTGCAATATACAAGAGTTCCAAGTGTACCACATCCTTGTTACCACTTGGTATTTTTTTTGTCATTCTAATATGTAAATAGTGGCATCTCATCGTGGTTTCAATTTGCATTTCCCTAATAGCTGATGATGCTGAACATTTTTTTGTGTGTTTCTTTGCCATCCTTATATCTTCTTTGGTGAAGTATCTGTTCAAATCTTTTGCCCATTTTTTGAATTTGGCTGTTGGTGTTTTAACTATTCAGTCTTGAGAGTTCTTTGTATATCTTGGATATGAGTCATTTGTGGGCTGTGGGGCTTGCAAACATTTTCTCCCAGTCTGTTCTTTGTCTTTTTGTTCTCCTAGCAGTTATCTTTCTCAGAGCGAGAGTTTTTAATTTTGATGAAGTCTAGTTTATCAAATTTTCATTTTATGGATTCTGTTTTTGTTATCATATCTAAAAACTCTTTGCCTAATCCCAGATCAAGAAGATTTCCCCCTCTGTTCTCTTCTAAAAATTGCATACTTTTAGGTTTTATTTTTAGATCTAGCATGGATTTTCAATTCATTTTTTATAGGGTGCGAGGCTTAGGTTGAAGTTCAATTTGCATATGGATGTCCAATTGTTCCAGTAACACTTGCTGAAAAGCAACCTTTTCTCCCTTGTGTTGTCTTTGTGCCTTTGTCAAAAATCACTTGGTTACTTCCTGCAGGTCAAGATGGCATAGGCTAGTTTTTCTCTGCTCCTCCCTGCTAAATAAAATTGTTAACCCTCGAAATAATGCAAGAGGCAACCAAAGGGGAACTCCAGGGGTGGTAAGAAGAAGATGAACTGGTTGGAGACCCTAGGACTAGGGGAACAAGACAGCAGCAAGGCATCTTATGTGTTCCCCAACCCAATGGAAGGTTCCCCAGCCTAGCAACAGAAAGCAGCTAGTAGTCCCTCTGACAATAGCAGGCAGGCCCAGTGCCACTGACAAGGGGGTTGATTGGAGCCCCACTAATGCTTAAGTGGCCAGGATAAGCAAACTCCTCCTCTGCCAGCCAGAGACCCCTTCTCCACCCCCACCCTAACACCCACCCTTGCCAAGAGATAGTGAGGCAGGTGGCAGCACTAGCAAGAGGGACCCAGCCACAGCATGTCCCTGCAGTCCTAAGATTCACTTCCTCCCCCACAATCAAGACACTGGGGTGGCAGGAGACACCAGAAAAAGGGACCTTGCCTAGCGCAGAAAGGGGCCCAGCCTAGGAAACTGCTTTGTCTCAGTAGGCCTGAGGCTCCCCTCCCCCACTGGGAGACATGGGGGTGGGCTGCTGGCAAGAAGAACCTAAGCACAATAAGTGGCCTGGTACAGAATGCTCCTTGTCCCACGGTCCTGAGACTACCCTCCCCCCATGAGAGACGTGGGGTAGGGAATGGGAGGGAGGATCCTGCCACAGGAGTCCTGCCATGACATGCTATCCATCTGACACAGCTGGAGGGAGCCAGCCATGACAAGCCTCTGTCTAGGGAAGCCTCTATGTCCCTGCAGGCCTGAGACACCCATCCCTCACAGAGAGAGGCCCAGAACGGGAAATCCCTTCTCTCCCTTCAGAGAGCACCAGCAGGGATGTGTGGGAGTCCCAGCAGAACTAGTTAAACTAAGCAGATACCTCCCTGCCCTAAAAACCATATATACACACATACATACACACACGCACTGAAAGGCTCTGAAAATTAAGGTGTCATTGGAATTAAAACCACAAAGGTAGGCCAGAACGTGCATGCTGAACATAAACAGGGTGACTGCCTGCTAAAATAAATAAACAGACCCAAAGTTTCCCAACGTAATAAACAACATGTCCAGAAGATGATCAAAAAAGACCCATCATACCAAGAACCAAGAAAATCACGACATGAATGAGAAAAGACAATCCCCGATGCCAACATTGAGATAATTCAGATGTTGAAATTATCTGACAAGGATTTTAAGGCAGTCATCACAAGAGTGCTTCAACAATAAATTACAAATTTTCTTGAAATAACTGAAAAAATAGAAAATCTCAACAACAGAAAAAGAAGTCATAAAAAAGAACCAAATAGAAATTATACAACCGAAATATATAATAATCAAAATACTCATTGGATGGACTCAATGATCAAGTGGAGATGATAAATGATAGAATCAGTGAGTTTGAGGAAAGAGCAGTAGAAATCACCCAATCTGTGCAACCAAGAGAAAATTAACTGAAAAAAAAAAAAATGAATAAAGCCTTGGGGACCTATGGGACAATAACAGAAGACCCAGTATTCATATCATTGCAGTTCCAGGAGGAGAGGACAAAGAGAGCGGGACTAAAAAAGTATTCAAATAAATAATGACCCAAAACTCCCCAAAGTTGGTGAAAAATGTAAACCTTTTGGTTCACGAAGAGGAGAAAATCCCAAACAGGATAACACGTCATAATTAAACTACCAAAATCTAAAAACCAAAAAACAAACAAACAAACAAACAAAAAAACCTCCATTTCCTACGGGGGAATGCCAATTCAAACAACAGTGGATTTCTTATCTGAAACCACAGAAGCCAGACGGAAATGGCACATTTTTTAAGTACTGAAAGAAAAGAACTGTAAACCACAAGTATCTGCTGAAACCATACCTCAGCAATGAAAAGAAGAAATAAAAACATTCTCAGGTGAAGGAAAACTGAAAGAATTTATGCTTAGCAGTCCTGCGCTTACAGATTAGCTAAAGGATGTTCTTCAAACAGAAAGGAAATAAGGAACAATCTGGAAGGATCAGGAAGAAGGAAGGAATAACAAAAAGAGCAAAAATGTAGGCACCTACAAGAGACTATCCATTTCCTTCTGAATTTTATAAATCATATTTGATGATTGAAACAAAAATTATGGCAACATTTGACACTCGAGACAATGATATTTACAAGTGGAGAAGGTAACAAGGGACCTGAATGGAGACAAGGTTTCCATACTTCACTTGAAGTGGTAAAATGTGGATACCAGTACACTGGGGTGTCTATATCTGTATATTGTAATACCAACTATAAGCACTATAAAACCTATGCAAAGAGCTACATTCAAAAACACTATAAATTGGCCATGCATGGTGGCTCATGCCTGCAATCCTAGCACTTTAGGAGGCTGAGGCGGGAGGATTGCTTGAGGCCAAGAGTTCAAGACCAGCCTGAGCAAGAGCAAGACTCTGTCTCTACAAAAAATAGAAAAATTAGCCTGGCATGGTGGCATGTGCCTGTAGTCCTAGCTACTCGAGAGGCTAAGGCAGGAGGATCACTTAGGCCCAGGGATTTGAGGTTGCAGTGAGCAATGATGCACTCTAGCCTGGGTGACAGAGCAAGACCTTGACTTAAAAAAACAAAAAAGGAAAACCACTATAAATAAATCAAGCTGGAATCCTAAAAAATGTTCATGTAACCCACAAGAAAGCAAGAAAAGGGCTGGGTGCAGTGGCTCATGCCTATAATCCTAGCACTCTGGGAGGCTGAGGTAGGATAAGGCTTAAGGCCAGGAGTTTGAGAAAGCAAGAAAAGAAGAGCAGAGGAATAAGAACCAATCAAAAGACAGAGATTCATTGACATAGGTAGGTCGAAAGTAAAAGAATGGACAAAAATAAACATGTAAACATTAATTTTTTAAAAAGCATAAATGGCTTTTTAAACATCTTATATGGTAAACCACAGTGCAAAGAAAAGTACTAGAGATAAGGAAAGACATTTCATAATGATAAAATGAATTAACCCATGAGAAAGACATACTGATCTAATGTGTATGCACCAAACAACAGAGCCTCAAAATAAATGAGGCAAAAAACTGATAGAGCTGAAAGAAGAAATTGGCAAATCCACAAATATAATCGGGGACTTCAGCACCTTCCTCTCAGCAAGTGGTAGAAATTCTTAGCAGAAAATCAGGAAGGATATAGAAAATTTGAGCAATACCAGCAACCAACAGGATCTAACTGACAAGTGTAGAACACTCCAACAACAGCAGAATACATGCTTTCTAAAAAAAAAAAAAGGCATGTGGAAAATTCACAAATATTCTGGGCCATATAACAAACCCTCATCAAATTTAAAATAATTGAAATTATACAGAATATATTCTCTACTGTAACAGAATCAAACTAGAAATTAATAACAAACACAACAAGAAAATCTCCAAACATGGAAATTGAATGACACCTTTCTAAATAATTCATGGGACAAAGGACATCTCAAAGGAAATTAAAAGATATCAATACCTAGAACTGAATGAAAATGAAACATATCAAAATTTGTGAGGAACAGCTAAAGCAGTGCTGTAAGAGAAATCTATTGTACTAAATGCTTACATTAGGAACAAAAAGAGGTCTCAAATCAATAATCTAAGCTCCTACCCCAAGAAATTAGAAAAAAAGCAAAATAAAGCCAATACAAGCAGAAAGAAGGAAGTAATAAAAGGTCAGAAATCAATGAAATTGAAATCAAAAGCAATAGAGAAAATCAATGAAATAAAAATCTGGTTCTTTAAAAAGCTTAACAGCATTGCTAAACCTCTAGCAAGGCTGACAATTAATAAAAGAGAGAAGACATAAATTACCAATATCAGGAGTGAAAGCAGGAATTATCATTGTAAACCCACACACATTAAAGGATCATAAATTCTACATGCACCTTAGTTCAGCAACTTAGATGCACTGGACCAATTCATCACAAACTACAAACTACCAAAACTCACCAAAGATGAAACAAATAACCTGAATAGTCCTGTAACTATGAAATACATTGAATTTGCTTTTTAAAAACTTTCTAAAAAAGAAATCTCATGACCCAGGTAGTTTCATTGGTGAATTTTACCAAACATTTAAAAAATTAACATCCATTCTACACCATGTTTTTCAGAAAATAGAAAAAGAGAGGATGCTTCCCAAGTCTTGTTATGAGACCAGCATTACCCTAATGCCAATACCAGACGAGGACATCACAATGAAATTACAGATCAATTTCCATCATAAACATAGTTGCAGAAATCCTTTATAAAATATATTAGCAAATCAAATCCGGCAATATATAAAAAGAATAATTCATCTGAGCAAGAAGAGGGCTTTATCCTAGGAATGCAAAGCTGGTTCATGTTTGAAAGTCAATCAGTATAATCCACCATATCAGCAATGTAGAGAAGAAAAACCACATCATCATATTAATCGATGCAGAAAAAGCATTTGATAAAAGTCAACCTCTATTTATGATGAAAAATAAAACTATTGCTTTTTGAGAAAGACACGGTCGTAGGTGGAGTGGGGCTCTGGTGTGCCTGCTCCTGCCCCTGCCTCACCACTGTGCTGTTCAGCTCTTGCCGAGGAATAAGCCAGTCAGGAAGCTGTGCTGCAGCCATGGCTTTTAATGATACTGGAAAACACCCATGGAGACAGAGGTGGTGATTCACTGAATTAGAATTTCCCTAGCCAGCCGCCATGTAAAATCCTGGAGAAGGTGTGTGTTGACTTGATTAAAGGTGCAAAGAAAAAGAATCTGAAAGTGAAAGGACCAGTTCTGATGCCTAACAAGATTTTGAGAACCCTTACCAAAAAAAAAACTCCTTGTGGTGAAGGTTCTAAGACATGGGATCGCGTCCAGATGAGAATCCACAAGCAACTCATTGACTTATACAGTCCTTCTATGCTTGGTTAAGTGGATTACTTCCATCAGTATTGAGCCAGGAGTGGAGGTTGAAGTCAGTATTGCAGATGCTTAAGTCAACTCTTTTAATACATTGATTACCAGTTGTTAAGAAAAAAAAAAAAAAACTGTTGAAAAAAAGAAATGGAAGGGAACTTTCTCAACCTGGTAAAAGGCATCTACAAAAAAAAAAAAATTACAGATTATATCATACTTAACGGTGAAAAAGTAAGGCTATCATCAATTCTTACCACCCCTATTCAACATTGTAATGAACATGCTAGACACTGCAATAAAGCAAGTTTAAAATGTTAAACAGATTGGAAAGTGTAAGGGGAAAAGCTGTCCCTATTTGCAGACAACATGATTGTCTAAATATAAAATCCTTAAGAAATCCACATAAAAAAAAAAAACACGAAAAACTCCTAGAACTAATAGGTGAGTTTAGTAACATTGGGCTAGGTTTAGTTCAACATGAGGAATAGTGGGAAAAAATAAAATGATAAACTCACCGTCTGTTCGGTAGTAATTCACGTTTTGTTCTTCTCTGATCTTCCTGCTGCTGTTTACTTCTCAGAGTCCTCAAATAGCTGTTGTGTGCATCCTGTACAGCTTTTGTGACATAGTCAATGGGAGAGACAGGGCAAAGTGTGCTTACACCATATTATCTGGAAGAACCCATGTCTTTGTTTTTGTTCAACTCATTAATCAATGAGAAAACCAATAAGATGTTAATACTGGTTCAAAGAACATTTGAGGTACAAGATATATATATCCCATTAATGAATATTAGAAAAAAAGTTCTGAGCTACATACCAAACTGGTTAACATCCTGCAGGACAATAAACTGTAACCTTTGAGAATTTCTTTTCCATTGCATTTCCATTAGGCAAAAATCTACATGTTAACTAGTAATTCTCTAAGTACAGAACTTTTAATTAATAGTAATCCGTATTCTTACTGTTTACTAAGTAAATTCCATTTCCATTTTTACTAAGTACAGAACTAAGTATGTTTCCCTAGATAAACTTTGCATAAGTCTTCGCTCCTGTATGACATGGAAATTATGTGCCATTTTTATTTTGTTTTTTGCTTTATTTTCACGTTTTAGATAATTTTTCTGAAAAATAGTGATCCAAGTTATTCTTGCAGAATGTCTTAATTGAAGCAAGAGATGATATAAGACTGGCTTAGACTCCCTGAGGAGGCAACCTCACTTTTTCAAATTCAATAAATATTTATTATATATCTACTATGTGCCAGACATCCTGCTAGGCAACTGTGCAGAAATATATGATTTTAGTAAGATGTATCAGTTACATAGTATTCTCCTGAAAATTAGTTTCTCTTCCATAATATAGACTCTGTAAAACTCTACCATTGTCATTGAAAATGAGAATTTGAAAACTGTATACATATGGTTGTTGATATATAAAATACACTTATCCTTTCCTGTCTGTGGGGGATTGGTTCCAGGAAGCCCTGTGGATACCAAAATCCTACATACTCAGGTCCTGCAGTCAGCCCTGCAGAACTCATGAATAGAAAAACCGGCCCTCTGTACCCACAGGTTCCACATCCATGGGTTCTGCATCCCTGGAATATCGTATTTTCCATCCACATTTGGTTGCAGGTGCAGACAGTGGATTTGGAGGACCAACTATATTTACTTTTTAAAATCTGTGTGTAAGTGAATCCAGAGTTGAAACCCATGTTGCCCAAGGGTCAACTGTACCTTATTTTTGTGAAGCTCTTTAAAGTAACTCAGAGTGTAGTTAGCATTTGTCCATTTGTTTAGCTGAAGATGTGATTTTGATTGCTGTTGTTCACTCTCAAAGGAAAAGCAGAGGAAAAAAAGAAGAGGAAAAAGTGAAAGAGGAGGAAGAGTTTTTGACAGCACCAAAATCGGTTGGCGAAGGAGGCCTTGATAAAGAATGGTACCCTCCCTGTGACCCTAGTTTCTGTATGTACGTGTACGAGGTGACCAAGTCAATACTGCCCATAACCAATATCAAGGAACAGATTGAGGTTCTTGCAAAGTAAGTTGTCTATGTTTACATACACATTTTTAATTTCTGAAAAAAAATTTGAGTGGTATACATATTTTAGCCAATTTTCAGACAAATATACCATAATAAAATTGAAATTTACAGCACCGTAGCTCTGACTCTGAAGCAGAAACACAGTGAATTGAAAAAGTTCTCAATTTCTATTTTAGGCCAGAATCAGAGGTAGGAGCTGGAAATTGCTTAGAGGAAAATGCCTGTTATTTTCTTCTGCTAAATCATCGAAGGTGTCTTTCAAGGTGGTCCCGAAGAAGTTATGAATGAATCAAAAGTTTGAACATTAAATCATTCCTTAGGTGTATGGGGTACTCATAATTTAAAGGAATCCTACTGTGAATCATTTATAAACTTGCAAATTATTTTCTAATACAAATATCCAACCTGTATGTTTCGGCCATATGTCTGATATTCGGTGTTCTCCGTTGCTCTAAGGTGGGGTGTGAGCATTCTGAGCTTGAGTTCAGGGTTCTGTATAAGCCAGAGAATTTGTCCTCTTCATTAGAGTGCTCAATCTAAATTCCACTAAGGGAAGGCTGGGAATCTAACTTGGTAGCTGCCAGGGATCAGGACTCACCAGAAGCAGAGGGCAGGCTTCATGACTGACACCACCCAGCAGGTAAGCTACTGGCTTCGGCAACAGCTGCAGTCTCCACGGGAGCTTGTATCCTCTCCAAATAGCAGTGAGTTGCAGTCATCAAACCTGGATGTGACAACTGCCAGTAACGCAGCTGCCAGATCATTGACTTCTTGTGGGCCAGAGCTAGAAGAGAACATTTTTGGCTCCTGAAGTTTTCCTGATGTCCTTGAGAAGTGATGGCTTAAGCAGAACACTGCCGTAGCCCATGTCCTCAAGCTTTGTTCCCATCAGAAACACTCATCATCATTCCCAAATCATTGTCTTTTTTTTTTTTTTAACCTGAGCTCGCGCCAAGCTAGAGAGAGAGGCAGAGATTTGTCCCCATGGCTGGGGGTCCTTGGCATTCATTAGAGCCCCCCTGGCTGGGTGGAGGCTCCGGTTCAGCAGCTTCCTCCCAACCCTTTCTCTTGGGTTTTTTAAAACCATTGTTCTCCTTCACTTGGTTTCAAATACATCAAGAGGAAATTGTTTCTTTAAAATTTGCAGTTCTGCGTTTACTCTAAGGGTACGGTGGCCTTCATTGACAGAGGATTTCGCAGGTGTATTTACGGACTTCTTCAGTAAGAGCCTAATCCTAGGCGAAACCTGCAAACAAGCAATGCCACATTCATCCCGTCTTATCCACTCATCTGTTACTTTATTTTCCTTTTTGCTCTTTTTCCCTTTTCCTCTAACTTCAGTATTATGTAATGCCATGTCTTTCTCTAAATTATAAAAAGGCAAATACATTTTAAAAGAAAAATAATAAAATTATAAAACTTGAAAATGTTTGGGAAGCTAATGGGGAAATTTTCTGTGTGTTTGTCTTGTCTCCAAGTGTAAATTCCTTGAAAGAATAATAACCTTATGTCAGAGCAATGCCTTAGATTTCAGATGAAAACATTTAAAAATACTTTGCAATAGTAAGATAAAATTTTAAGACTGCATTGATATTTAGTGTGACACTGATTTGTATCTCGTTATAGATATTAGGAAAATCAGCATTCATTTTTTTCTTTGTGTTGAATGAACTTGCAAGAATTTCAGTTTGCATGTGATGGTTTGATATAGTAAGCGTGATGTTAACATACTTATTGTAAGTATAGTTTTTAAAGTAAAGCTAACAATAAAAATCAGAGGGAATGTAGTTTTTACACATATACAGGTACATATAATTATGCTCAAATCATCCATACTGAGATATTAAACTTGATTTGATCTCAATGTAATTGACACAGGTATGTGGCCGAAAAAATGGGTGGGAAGATTTCGAAAGAGAAACTGCCTGATTTCAGCTGGGAACTTCACATAAGTGAACTAAAATTTCAACTTAAATCCAATGTTATACCAATTGGACTTATCAAAAAAGGAATCTTCTACCATCGAGCTTTGCTTTTCAAGGTATTTACAATATTTTGCCTCATTTGCCATTAGGTAAAAATGTTTTGTCTTTATCATATTGGAGTGAGCCCATTGCTAACATTTAACAGGATATTAATCCCACCATTTAGATTTACTTATGTTGGACATACATGTGTATACAGACATAGACACGCTCCCACCCTCCCAGCAAGGACCACGGAGGTCTCCTCATTGTCTGTCTTGCTTAATATATCAATGAATTTGTCTTTGGTCATTTTCTTTCTTGCATACTTCTTTCTTTACTTACTTTTATCCTCTTTTGCCACTTCATCTCAATCTCAATCTTCTGTGGAAGTCTCCAAAGGAGATCCCTCCGCCTCTATTCCTCCAACCTCCCTTAAATATTGGGGCTCCCCAAGGTTCTGACCCAGGCACTCTTCTGTTCCCCGTTATGCACTTCTCAGGGTGAGATCTTCCTTCACGTGGCCTTAAACAGTCCCCAGATTCCTCAGGATTACAGATCCTTTCCTCCATCCTTCCCGATTCCTCCCTATTCCAGATCTATGGATCTGATTACCCTCTGGCTGGGTCCATGTGAGTGTCCCACAGGCACTGTATTAGTCGACGTGGGCTGCTATAACAAAATACCATAGATGGGGTGGCTTAAACAGCAAACATTTATTTCTCACAGTTCTGGAGGCTGAGAAGTCCAGGATCAAGGTGTCAGCAGATTCAGAGTCTGATGAGGGCCCTCTTCTTGGTTTGCAGATGGCCGCCTTCTTGCCATGTCCTCATATGACAGAGAGAGGTCTCCGGTCTCCTCTTCTTACAAGGGCACTAATCCCATCACCTGGTTCCATCCTCACCATCTCCTAAACCTAATCACTTTCCAAAGCCCCACCTCCAGACACCATCACATTGGGGATTAGGACTTCAACATACGGATTTTGAGGGGACACAAACCTTCAGTCCACAGCAGGCAGCTTTGGCTCATTATGCCAACTGAATTCATTACCCTTACGCTTCAACTGAGTCATGTGACTAATTACCCAGCACTCTCCCACCACTGAAATCCTGATCCCCAATACTCAATGATAACATCTCTCATCCTTCCACGCCTCTGAAATCTGTCTCCTCTAGGTACTCTTTAGCTCCCCCATTTTCTTCCAGTTTGTTGGAACCTGTTTGGCTTTACTTCCGCTGCACCCCGGGCAGGCTGGACAAATCGTTCACAGCCGTAGTAACACGCTCACTAATTCCCCTCATTCCCTCCCCATCTTCGCCCTCCGCCTGGCCAGCCAGCCCGGCCCAGGCCAATCGCCTGTCCTTTCCCCTCCTACGCAGGCTGCGGGACATGGCGGTGAGGGATGCCACTGCAGATTCAGGCTGTCCCGACTCAGGGGGACATGGCTTGGCCACCCTTTTCCTCCTCCTAGTCATAGCCTTTTTCCTATTCCTTCAGCCACTGGGCCCCACGTCCGCCCCACTTCCCGAGCCCTCTCCCCTGCACCTCCTCCTTGTAAGCAGATGACCTGGTGTCCCATGTCACAAAGAAGATAGAGGCTTTGTGATGGGACCTCCTCCAGCTCAGTCAAAGGCAGTGCGGCAGTGAGGTTAAGAACTCAGACTCTGGAAACACATCCCCTGGCTCTCACTTTAGGTCATCACTTGCTATGACCTTGGGAAAGTCATCTGACCTTAGTTTTACTCTCCATAAAATGGGGCGAACAGTAGCATCTATTCTACAGGGTGGTTTTGATGATTTACAGGACTTTGACATGGAGTAAGAGATCAGAAAACATTGTTTTTGAAAATATCTTATAATCACATATTTATTTTTATGTCTCTACCTCACTGGACCATGAGCACCTGACATTCAGATGCTGTTAGTGTGATAGTTGACTCTTGGCCAGGCAGTCTGTGGAATGTAAAGCCCTAGAAATGACAACCATGTCTTAACCATCTTGGTCCACCCAAGACTACCCGGTGCGCTCATTACGTTGTAAGTAATTGATAAACTAAACACAGGTTATCGAAACGACACAATCCCTGCCTTCTGGTGCTATGTAGCATTCACTGAGCCCTTACCCAGTGCCAGCACTCCCTGCTGCAAGCGCTTGAAAGGTATTAATTCACTTCCTCTTTACAGCCACCCTGTGGGGAAGGTACTGTTGTGCCCTGCACTTCCCAGGTGAAGAAACAGAAGCAGAAAGGCAGAGATGCACCATTCTTCACTGTGCCTTGCCAGTCTCAGGGCTGGGCTGCCTGCAGCTCAAACCCAGGCAGGCCGAGCCAGCTCTCCTATTCACTGTGATGTGGCTGAGAAGTTTCCAGATTATTTTAAAAAACACTTTTTTTAAATAACCTCAAAATCAGGCATCAACAGAGGGCAAATTGAAAAGACAACTTCCAAGGAACCTAACTAAGCAACCTCTTTCGAGGTGGCAGCAAGTAGCCCAAGAAGGACCAGCCACTCCCGGCTCAGCCTCTCCTGCTCCACAACACGCAGAACAGACGGGCTGGAAACAGGTCCCCCACGTGGGTCCCCCCCTCCAATCGCCCTGCACATGTCAGCCAGAGCAGCCGAGAGGCACAGACAGACGGGTGGATGCACTAGTTCCGAGAGCCCTGGCATGGCTTTTCTCCAGCAGCCTTGCCCACCTCGTGCCGACACAGTGCCACAATCCAGTGTGACCTCCTCAACCGTGTCACTTCCTGGCAGGACCTCCACAGGGATTCTAAGTCCACAGAGT
The DNA here is from genome assembly GCA_004363605.1 of Indri indri. Lineage (NCBI taxonomy): Eukaryota > Metazoa > Chordata > Mammalia > Primates > Indriidae > Indri > Indri indri. The sequence goes on along the minus strand of RJWJ010017647.1, from coordinate 15,406 downwards.
CTTGAGGAACAAGGGAGCTTGTCCCGTTTGATGGGACTGTCGCGCAATAGTCCACACTGCCAGCCTCCTACCTAAGTGTTTCTTTGCAAGAGTTGTGTGTGTCCCGCTCAGCCACGGCGGATCTCCAGCTGGGATATTCTGCGCCGTGTCTCTCGTCACCCTGACTGATCTCGTTCCCTCCCGCAGGCTCTGGCCGACAGAGTCGGCCTCGGCTGCTCCCTGGTCCGGGGGGAGTACGGCAGGGCGTGGAACGAAGTCACCCTGCTGCACGAACGGAAGGGACCGACGCGGGGCCTGGCGCCGCCCGACGTGTACATCGTGGACCTCATGTTCCACCCGGGGGCGCTGATGAAGCTGAGGAGTCGGGACGCCGATCTCTACAGATTTCTCTAGACTGCCCAGCGAGCATGAAAGGGGGTGCAGGCGAGAAATTGGCTACGCTTTCGAAGTTCACCAGTTGATTTGATTTCTTTAAATAAAAGTATTAGAAATGTTCTCTCTGTGTAGAAATGAGGAAACTTGGAGTGAACTCTGTTGAGCTTTCAAGTTCAGGCTTTTGGCCAGAGTTCACGGTCCTCCCGGGTCACCCTGTGCTCACAGCCCTCAGGTAAGGCTTGTTACTGTCGAAATTGCCCACTGTTTGCTGGGGAACAGCTCTGTCCTTTAGGAACCGTATGTGTCACTCAGCTCCTGCTCCCAGGACACAACGGTGGCCTCACGACTGTCCTTTCTCATGGGACTGTCCTTTCTCTTATGGACACTCGGTTAAATGACTCGGTGGATCTTTAGTGTCGTTAGTCACCTTATCTCATTTTCATTAAGTAACATTTTGACAGTGTGAATATTTATAGATCTATTTTAGTATTTACAAATGCCTTTAAAAAATTTTTTTTGTTTATAGTTTTTTAAAAACATGTCATTAAGAGCACTGTTTAGTATACTTCACTGAATTAAAAATATTTCTAGAAAATATTTCCATAAAACTTCCATGTCTTTGTCTTGTGTATGTGAACTTGGAAATATACCTTCAGTCAAAAACAATTTTGATCTGCTGTTACACATCATAATGCTGGGACCCCAGAATGTTATTTTAAATTTACAGAACTTAAAAATCCTTATTTTTAAGAGAACTTTGGAATATTAAAATAGAGCAAATCTTTGCTGAGGAACTGTTTTCAGTAGTGAGCACAACATGGTAAGACATTTTGCATTTCAAATGGTCAGACAAATAAAAACCAGTACTATGATCTCCTAAAGGGTTTATTTCCTAATCAGGCTTTCAGGCTGAAGCTGACCTATATAATCATTTTCCTAGGTGTTTTGAAGGGAATATGATTTTAGAAATTAAAGCTAAGATTATTTTGTGTGAGTCAATCTGCAATTTTAAAGACTGTAATTCTTTATTTCAGAATAAAGTTCTTTATTTCAAATGGTATGGTAATTATATTTATCATGTAATTTCATAAAATTAGAGCATGGATTATAGAATACAGACCCATCACAGCATCTGCAAGTCTGTTTTGATCCAGAAAGCATTTAAAGTGGATTACAAAGATTTATGAGGTAACAACAACAACAACAACAAAATTTAAAACAGACATAAGTATAGGGGAAAAAAAAGTCCAATAAGGCCAGGAATGAGCTTAGAATTCAAAACTCATTAATGAAAATGCTACGCATTTGTTAGAGACTAAAGAGAATTTGACTCTAAATGCTCTGGCTGCCAAAGCAAAGGGAAAGGTTTTTTCGCTGTGTGATTTATCCCAGTGTCCACGAGATATCAGCACGGAGCAGTTTCTTAGGAGGAACAAAGACCAGGGGAATTTCTCTTTGGGAAATTTAGAGTGATGGCAGAATGTAATGTAGAATATAGCATCTTCAAAAAGCAACCTCCTAGTAAGTTCTGAAAAGAATTTTCACAGGCCAGTGGCCTAATATCAAAGTGGAATTAGGCAAAGTTCTATTCAGAGCCACTGTGATAGGGCCCAGGTAGATACCACTTTTTTTAAACTGGTACATGACAAGGACACTTGTTTTGTTGTTTTACGGTGGTTTTTTTTTTTTTTTTTTTGCATCTTTGAGACAATTCTGTATTATGTCTCTCTCAACTAGGTTCTAAATAATTATCAAACGATAATAGTTTTATTCTCAGAAAGGTCTCTGAGGTTCATCTATTCTGTTTTACCATTAAAGTGTAGAGCCATAAAACTTAATAATCAGCCAATTATAAAAAGAAAATACATTTGCAATAGCAGCAAAAGTTATAAAATGCCTAGAAATAAATCTGACAAGAAATATGCAAGAAAAACTACAAAATTTTCATGAGACCTGAATAAACGGAGATATATTACATGTTCTCAGCAGTATAAAGATCTCGGCACTCCCCATGTTAACATATACAATTAATATAACTTCTCTTAGAATCACAACACATGACTTTTCTGGACTTGATAAATAGCAAAATTTATCTAGAAGAATGAATGTGTATGAATACTAAGAATATTTTGAAGTAGAATATAGAGGAATTGGCTCTATCACATATTAGAACTTTATTAAAAAGCAATGAAAAATAAATTAGTATGGTACAGGCATAAAAATTTTAAAAAATTAAAATTCCAGACACAGATTCATATATAAAGGTAGCATTTAGTATTGATAAAAGTAGCTTTTTTGCCCAGTGAGAAAGTCATAGCCTAGTCAGTAAATAATATTAGGAAAACTATAATCTGGGCAAGGAGAGATCCTTTCTATGTATGGCAGAAAACTAAAACCCACAAAAGAACATGTATGACCAGTTTGGTTACATAAAATTTTAAATTCCTATCAGCAAAATATACTGTAAGCAAAATTATAGACAGAAAAAATTTGCAGTATATGTCACAAAATATTAATATCCTTAATAAGCAAAGATCTTCTAAAAATCAATAAGAAAAAGATAATCCACTTGGAAAATAGACAAAGACAACTATACATTTCTGCAGTGGTAAAAAAAGAAAAAAAAAAAAGAATCCCCAGATCCCAGTGGTTTGAGTTCAAAGTCCTTTATCATACTACATATCAAATACAGGTCAATAGAGGGGGCTCTGTTCCACACAGTCATTCAAGGATCCAGGCTGACAGAAGCCCCTCCATTTTGCAGCTGCTCTCTCTGGAATACATGACCTTCTCAGTACAGTGGGAGAGGAAAGTTGCTAAGTGTTTCCTTGAGGAATTGCATGCTTTGGCCTGGAATAACATGTAACTTGGTCAGAATTAGACCTAGACAATATGGGGGTAATGTCTGGAGCCACAGAGATTTGAGGTAGAAACTTGACTATTGCTTAAAACTCTGGAAACCCTGGCAACTGTTGTGGTTATGAGGTTTCAAAACCATTTATGTAGAGTAGCTTGTAGCTATTCTGTCAGAATCAAAAGCCAGAGTTTTACTCCTGGAGATCAAAACATTTCATTAAAATTAATAACTAACTTTTAAAAATAACTGTTAATTAAATGGAGAATGGACACTTAAATAGAATCCTTTGCAACCTTTCAGTCTTTGAGCAGGCGTCATAAATGAAGACTCACGTTTGCACTGTACTTCTAATAAGTACACATCAGACTTCAAATGTATTATTTCCGTGCCAAAGAAACGGCATTGTCATCCATGAAAAATACTTTTCTAGAAGCTCACGGTAATATGTAAAACCAAATGGATACTAACTTTTTCTTTTTATTGAGACAGAATTCTTAGTAACTTGTTTTTCAGCAAGATACCACTGTAGTATTCCTCTGCCAAAGACAAGAATCTAGAGATAAAAGGGGCATTTTCCCTTGGAACCATCCAGAGAAAGGCTGTGTTACACACATTGTCTGTTTTTAAACTCAGCTGAATACCGGAAGTAGGCCAAACTGACTAAAGGCTGTATAGAACATATCCCTGTTCTGGGTATAGAATAGTACAATAGTATCAAGTCACTTACTTAGGGTTTAATACTTAAAAGTACTATTCTTTAAAATGATCTGAGCATTATTAATATTATATAGATCACTAGCAAAAGTTTTGCTGAGGCTTATAATTTTAAAGCCATGAATATAATTAGTTTAATAATAAAAGTGGACTTCAAAGGACAATCCTCAAAAGTGTCAGATGTGAATATGTTAATATAGTGAATTCAAATAAAGTTCTTGTGGAACTCACACAGTACAAGAGACCTGTAGGACCTGCCAATGAATAAGCCACAAATCACAATTTAAAAAATAAAAAGCATTGCTGGAAAAGGGAAAGAAATTTTATTGTGGTGATTTTACTTATAAATTCAATAAGCCTTTCTTATGGAGAAGCAATATATTATAATAGTGGGGGCAAAAGGCCTAGGTTTTGGAATCAGAGCTGAGATTAAGACCTGCCTCTCCCTTTTTCTAGCTGTGTGACCTTGAGAAAATTACTTAACCTCTCTGTCCCTTAGTTTACTCTTCTGGAAAGTGGGAGAAAATAATAATAAATATTTACATATTGTTTACGATGTGCCAGAGACCGTTTTATGCAGTTTTAACTCTTTCAGTAACCCTATGATGTGTAGGTAGTATCACCCACAGTTAGCAAGTGAGAAACCGAAGGCACAGAGAGGTTAAGTAATTTACCCAAGATCACTCAGCCAGTAAGTGGCAAAGCTTTCAATTGAAACTTAGTTTGGCTCCAGAGGCTTTGCTCCCAATGTGTGTGTTCAACAGCTTCATCAACTCTTACAGTGAGCAGGGCGTTATCGAATTTCTCATCTATAAAATAGAGATGATTCATACACGGTTGTGTGAACTTACCCTAGCCAGTATCCCTATAATATACATAAATAAAAATAAAAGTTTTATGTATATATATATTTATAATTATACAAAAAAAAAAAGTCACAATAGATCAGCTCAATGACTCATGAGGCCAATTTTCTTTGTCTGGCATCACCAAAGCAGTATTTGTGAGAAAGTGTGATGGTTATCCTCCGTATCCTACTATGTCATCCTACTAATCTTTCGTCTGCAAGTTCAAGTCCAAATTCAGATCAAGCCTCACCTTCCCTAAGCTTCCCCTGGTGCCTTTTGTTATACCGATGACTTTCTATAACGTGTCTTTGGCACTCACTTTGGCATTTCCCATAGGCTCACTGCCTGGCATTGCTGTTTTCTTAAAGCACATGTATACTGCATGGTCCTTGGAGTTTGAGAAACTTAGGTTTGAGTCCTACTTCTGCCACTCTTAGCTGTGGGACCGTTAACAAATGTCTTGGTTTCCTCATCTCTGAAACGGGGACGTAAAACAGTAGCCACTTCCTAAGGCTGCTCTCAGGAACAGGTAAGGGAGCGCATGCGCAGTCTGAGCACAGTGTCAAAAATACAGTCAGATCAAGGCAGAATTTAAGAGTTTATGGTGCACACAAAAGAACAGTTCACACAACTGGTAGACCTCAAACGATGTTTCAATTTTACAGCAGTAACGGCGCAGTTTATAGAGCATAAAGGAGGAAGTGTTTTGATCTCTTTCCTGATTGGCCGTCATATATTCTTTTACAAGGCAAAGCTGTTTAAGCTGATTCGTTGACAGCTGATTGGTTTAATTTCATTGAATCATGCTGATAAAGACGGAAAGCTTACATTTGTGTTTGGTTTATGTTTAGGGTGAGAGTTTGGGGGAAATCGTGATGACTTAACTTTTGGTTACATGGCTACGGGAAGTTGGCTTTTGGGTATATCTAAACCAGAGCCTCTATTTTTGTTTTTCTTTAACAATAGTAAGCATTTGACAACTAGCTATTCTATTTGGTCTCCTCCCATGACATGGACAGCTGTCTCAGATGAGGCTTATGACTTATTACTAGCACAGGAATAACTTGAATAATATTTGTTGACTGTCTTCATGCCGTAAACCAGCTGACCTTAAAGACTAAAATGGGATTTGAATTAGTTTTTCTTTGCATCCAGATACTTTCGAAAGCAGTTGGGTGGTGAAGAAAATCACTCCCATCTCTGATTCGGTACTGATTTCCTTCTGCCTGTCTGCGCAGCAAATACGATGATTTCGCAGCCGTTTGTACAATAGGATGTGCAAATACAGAAATTCTTGCTCTTTGGAACCTATGTCTGAAATCACTCCCCCCATTATGCCTGTGTTCACTCCCCGTCACCAACACCTTGCCTACCTGCGTGTGACTGCTTCGTTAGGAAGGATCTAACGTTACTTCCCAGGGTTCTATGATTTAGTGTTACTACTTGGTGGCCGGAGCTGGTGTGTGATATTGACCCTTGCATGCTTACCGTTTAAAGAACAATTTGTGCAGTTAAGACTACTAAGATTCTTGCCTCCCTGCTAGCAATGCATAAAACTCCGTGTTGGCTAAGTTCTCTCCACCAACCAGCACGTGGAAAAGAGCAGGCCCTTGTGTGTTTATGTGTCCCCAGTAAGCAGCATCTGCTTTAGGTATATTTCAGTCGTGAACGTCCGGGTCTGACCTCAGAGAGATGAGCTCAGAGTCATTAATTTCCTTTTCCAGGTCATAGGTATTGGCCCCCAAGTCCTGCAGACAGTCAGACGCTGATTATCTTGAGAAAGTCCCAGTTTGTTTCACACGGGAACAGCTGGCGTACAAATGGAGCCGGGCACTTTTAAGCAGTCGTTAATCACGCTGATGAGAACAGCTGAAACAAACAGCAGTCTCTGTAAGTACTCACGTATCTGACATACCAATCGACTGACAGTCCAATTGGTTTATTTATAGGTTCCTTTTCTTTGAAAAATCTGAATTAGCGTCTATCTTCCCTTTTGATTCCATAGTCTTTACTTTAAAAAAAAAACTTTGCGAAACCCAGATGAACCCATTTATAACTGTATTATCAAGTCATTTATCTGCCAACTCATTGGTAGTCATTATCTGCATACACAATTTTCTAGCTCTGTGATTTTATTTATTTAGCTTTCCAGAAAGTGGTTTTTTTTAAGTCTCGTTTTATTTATACAAATAAGGGAGAGACAGAGAGATGAGTATGCTGGTTCCTTCGATGCTCACAGAGTAGAGGGCTTCGCTCGAGTTCCTCCTATGCAATTATTTACTCCTCTGAGGATTAGGATGAGAGGAAAAAATTAACTGTTGAATGAGATGAGGAGATTCTCCTTATGCAGTTATTATTTTCCTTAGCGAAATAAGACAATAATAAAATAAGGACTAAAAAGGGAGCTAAGAATTGTCAGATACATCAGTGTCTCTCTCAGAAGCAGTAAGATGCAGCCCATCCTAGCTGGCCCTAAGAGCATCACACACTTAACAGTGAAACCCTCCCGTGCCTGGGAGCCATGATTACTAGCTCCATAAACATTATTGGTGAGTTAAAGATATTTTCGGGAGAGCTAAAATGCTCCCTTCTCACACGTGGTCTTTACAAAATGGGTGCCCCAAGACTCAGGTTTGCTGTGTTGGATGTTGCTACATACACCATTATATTCAGAGAATATGCCCACTAATATGAATCTCACAGAAAAGAAATCAAGAAATGAGGAACGCCTCAATCGCTTGATATGGGCCATCTGATTTCTTTTAGGCTTAGTTTTAGTGTCACCATCAAGTTATTGGCATCGTCGTAAAATGCAAAATTTCCACTCTCTTCAAAGGCCCCAAAGCCCAGGACTTCTGGCTGGGAGCCCCAGCCCAGAGCCATAATGTAAATCACTCCAGGAGAGAAGGCAAAACTTGCCCTCAGCCTGTCACTGCTCGAGCTTCAGAGACCTGGGAGAGAATGTATGGACAGTAGCTCCCCCACGAACATGTTCTACCATTTTTCACGTACAGTTGGCATTTCTGTCAAAGACACCACACAGAAGAGACACAAAAGCCCACACTCAGAGCTCAGGTATAAACTAGTAACTTCCATAGAAAAGACTAGAGTGGCTCTTGGCAAGCACTCTGTCTTAGAGAAAATTCCTCCTCTATCCTCTTAGATTCTGTGATTGGGGGTCTGCAAATTAAACTGACAAAAAATCAGATTAGCAAGAGAACAGACAGATTTAATCAAGTGTTTATGGGAGTTCACAGAAAAATATCCCTCAAAGAAGTGGTTAGAAATCGGAGCTTATATACCAGCCTAATAGGGGACATGGAGGGTGAGAAGGACACTTAGGGAAAACAAATGACTTTTTGGAAAGATATATGGGCCCTTAAGAGAATAGATGGGAGATACAACAGTTTCCTGACAATGTCTGTTTAGGTGTGGTGCTGACTTCCAGTCTCCAGGAATGAGTCAGTGGTTGCTCCTGGGGAGGGAATTTTTGACAATTGAGTTCTTTCCAGTTCTCTTGGGAGGCCCTGCTTTTCAAAAGATAAGAGATATCAGGAACACAAATGCCATTTGCTCAAAATAGTTTCTATGCCACAATAGCATATTCTAGACCACTTCAGCTCCAAAATACTCCCTCCGGTCACGTGTACTTGCAAATCTCTGCTTGAATTAAGGTCTTAATATCTACAGTTAACCTTGGCTATGGGATTGTTCAACAGTTATAAAAAGCTATTGAAATCAAACTTTTTTGTAATGAGTGTATTTATATCTATAAAAAAACCCAATAAAATATATGAGATAAATTATCTAGAAAATTCGAGACCCATGTTGTACTGAATGACTTGGCTGCAAATTGTTTTGTCATTTTTGTGTCATCGTTTGCTGGAGAGGGGACAGATGTGAGTTGGTCGTCTGATGATCTCTTCGTCTTACACTATTGGAATAGTCACTAAAATCCTTGGGCCCCGAAAATATTTAGATAACAAGTTCCCTTTGGACACCAGTACCTGCTCGTACGCTATTTTTTTTTTCTTTCTTTCTTTCTTTTTTTTGAAACATGGTCTCACTCTGTCGCCCAGGCTGGAGTGCAGTGGTGTCATCATAGCTCACTGCAACCTCAAACTCCTGGGCTCCAGTGATCCTCCTACCTCGGCCTCCCAAAGTGCTGAGATCACAGGCATGAGCCGCTGCACCAGACCTATTTTTTTTCCTCTTGAGACTTGACTACGTGGTTTTCACAGGGAATGATATCTGTACCCTCTCCTTTCAAGCTACAGAATCACTCACTCCCCAGTCTCGTGATTACAGGTGTAAATTGTTAGTACATTATAATTAGCATAATGCCTGGAAAGGTATTTTATTATAATTACTTTCTAAAACTTCTACGCACAGACGTGAGCAAAATTAGAAATGACCCTCCACCTGCACCAGGGTGGGAGAGGATGTGCTGTGCAGTGACTTTGAGCTGACGTGTCGGCCCAGGATGTCCCTGGTCACATCCGGCTCTGCTACTGACTGCATGAGTGGCCTCAGGCGGGTCACTCCCTGGCCCAGGTAAAGTGGTGCCAATGGTGCCTGGCACAGAGGAAGCTGCCCCTGCGGTGAATGTCACCTCTCCTCAGCCCACTCAGGCCGTGCCCTGGGACCCAGATTTTCAGACCTAAAAATAAAGGGCTACAAACACACAGTTTGATAGAAGAAATTAGACCTCGTGTTTGATAGATCCGTCGGGTGACTATTGTGTACAATAATCTGTTGTATATTTCAAAATAGCTAGAAGAGAATACTTCGAATGTTTCTATCATAAAGAAAAGACAACTATTTAAGGCGATGGATATCCCAATTACACCGACTTGATCTTTACAAATTCTGTGATTGTTTTAAATTATCACATGTACCTCCAAAATATGTACATCTATTTAATTACGTATCAATAAAAATAAAATTAATTTTAAAAAATAAAATCTGGTAACCCATGGGGTTAAAAATAAAAAAAGGAAAAATCTGCAGTAGAAACAGTTCACAGCCTTGTTCCATTCATCTCTCTCTCTTTCTGTCTCTCGTTCTCACTGCGCTTTGGAAGTGTGAGCCGGGGTGAGGACAGGTATGCCCTCTCATGGGGTACAGAACACGCTACCCCCAAAATGGCACTTTGGCATATTGAACATTTGAAGCTGAAGGAATTTGAGAAAACAGCAGAAGCGGGAAGGTCTCTGTCACCGTCCCCAGGTCATAAGACCTTCATGGCAGAGGTGCCTTCCCTACATCCAAAGGAGACAAGATTCCTTATCTCCAAAGACAGAGGGATACTGAGAGCAATCGGAATGCACAGGCCTTGCCAGGCTCCCCCAGGTACTACCTTAGTTCCCACGCCTTTGTCTTACCATGTTTTCCCACGACTTTCCACTCTCCATCAAACCCTAGTACAAAAACACTCAAGTTTAACCATGAGGTCTTCCTTTCCTTACGAAGGCTCCCATGTCTTGTAAAACTTACATTAAATAAATTAGCACGTCTGCTCTTGTTAATCTTCCTTTGGACAGTCTAATGTGCAAGGGCCCCAGCCAATGAACCTAAAATGGGTAGAAGGGAAAAAATCTTCCCTCCCTACACCCCCTACTCTTGCATCTAAAAACAAGAGTAGCCAGCCATGAAAAGCAATGAAATGACATCTTCTGAAGCAATCTGGACGCAACTGGAGACATTCTCACTAATAACTGGGAGCTAAACAATGGGCACACATGGGCACAAGCAAGAAGGGGGTGGGGCGAGGGATAAAAACTTACCTATTGGGTACAATGAACACTATTCTGGTGACGGGCACCCCAAAAGCTCTGACTTAAGCATTACACAAGGTATCTATGCAACAAAAACATTTGTACCCCCTTAAATATTTAAAAATTTAAAAAACACCCAAAGAGTAGGAAAATCTGACCAAACGGTTTCTGACAGCCCTAGGAGTATGATAAAGGGCTTCTTCTTTTTTTTTTTTTCTTAACAGAAAAATCATGCTTAATCGCACAGTGTCAGGAGCTGGGGCTTTCTGTTCCAAACACCCAGAGATTCCCGCTTACTTTTCTTGAGCTCAGGACCTAGAAACTCAGGGGACCCGGGAGAGCCTGGAAGACCCAGGGCTCCCTGATACCTAAGCCCAGGCAACAGCTGGGCTTTCCAGGAATTCAAGTGTTGCTAAACCGGGAGGCTTTGGGCGAGGCAGGCTGCCCTTCGAGTCTGTGCTTGAGATCCGGAATGTGCTGAGTCACCGGGTTCGACTCCGGCAAACCCTGTGGGAGGCACGGCAGGTTTCCCAACTCACTTTCCAGCCAACACCTGCTCGGGCACAGCAGAGCTGCCCCCGGGGGCCACCAGCTGCAAAGCTTTAATTCTAGAAGGATGAGCTCCTCCCACGCACCTTCTAAGAGGAGTGGCACGTTGAACGCATAAAAAACGTGAAGCCAAACGACTGACTCTTTAATTGTGGAATTTCAAGTAGGGCTGAACATATATAAAACGTCTTATTCTGTTTTTGCGAGATACATGCTCACTATAGACAATACGCAAAGAAGGAAGAATTTTTGCATCAACCAAAGGGTATTTGTGTTTTGAGCTATTTCTTTCCAGTCTATTCAGGGGAACATTTTTTTTTTTTTTTTAACTTAACGGCCTACTGAATACGCAGACTGCGTTCCTGTCCTGAGCAGGCATTTACTTGGGAAGGATATTTCAGGAGAAGGGCTGGGGACACACGGGGTCTTCCTGGGTCTGGAAGTCGCACGGCTATCAGCAGCTGCCGTCCCGGATCCGACCCACTCTCTCCCCTGGTTCGAAGGAAAGCTGAGCAAAGGGGAAAGAACTTGGACACGGTGCATTTCGGACGGTCCTTCTGTGCTTTGAGTCACTGGTCCCTTCTCCAAGGCCTTGGCTTTGCGGCAGAGCAGCTACAAGCTGTGACGAGCTGGGTGATAAATAGGATATTGATGGGCAATTACCTGACACCAAATAGCTCCATAAATCAACGCGCTGAAGCTGGTACCGCAGTCAAGGGCAGCTCCGAGGAACGCGCTGCAGCCCCGCGAGGCGAGGGTGGGAGCAGGGGCCGCCCTACCCGGGCCGGGGAGAATGGGGGTGTGTCGGCCTGCGCCCCTGCAGCCCCGCGGAAGGCAGGTGGCCGCCGGTGCCAGGGTTGGGGCGCTGAGGGCGGGGTTCCAGCCAAAGTGGGGCTCCCTCCTGCTGACAGCCAGCTGGCTCCCTAATACCCGCTGACTTCCTCCGGAATGGGGAGCTTTAAAAATAATTGGTGCTTTAGGATTCGAAAAGTAGCCTCATTGAGAGAATTCTTAAAATGTAGACACATGTGTAAGGGAGCAATTAACAATTACCCACCATCCCACGAGCAACGGTAACTAACCACTGTTAACATTTGTCCCCTTATAAGCTTTAAAAAAAAAATGATGTACCCATAGTTCTGGATGCTAAGAAGAGGTGCATTTTCATCCTCAGACCTCCCCTCCCCACCCACCCATCTCCGACGCCAATTCAGCCTCCCCCTTTGCCCAAAAGGCAGAGAGAACCCAAATTTTAAGCAACCACTTTCTTGCCAAAAGATGGTCCCAGAAGCTTCTAGCTCCCCTGATGCCTGGGATGCAAAATCCTCCCTGCTCAGTCTCATTCAGACACTACAAGATGTATCATGCCAGCCACAAAATATTGACTCAGACGGGAAAAATTATTTTACCACCGCCCCCCCCAAAAAAAAATTTTAAAAAATCTTCTGAAATCCAGGGAAATCTGGCCTTAAAATATACGTTTTAGGCACTCCAAGCAGATCTGTTTGTAGAAGAAAATGGCAAACCAAAGTCATTTCCAAATGTCACCAGAGTAAACCTTTACTGTCTCCAGCAAAAGAGAGAGAGAGAAAAAAGAAGGAACAAAGACCCTACTCCCTTATTCTTAAGGGAGTCATATTTAGAAATAATTAAGTGAAGCTGAGTTTGTATGACATAATAAACTCCTCTAATACAGTTATCTTGTGGGTAGGCACTGAAGCTGTTTTAAAAATTCCTTTGTAACATATTAAATACATGAAAAATAGGATTTTTCAAAATTAATATTCCTTGAGATACCCTTATTTTCCAGCCAGTGTCTACAGACCAATCCAAGGCACAGATACATATATATATATATATTTTTTTACTTGCTATGGTGATATATCTCATTTCACGTGTGGTTCCTTATCAATTACTGCCTAGATGGAATTTATTCTTTGTGTTCATAGTCACACAAGCATGTCTAAATGAAAAACACACCTTCTCCAGGCCCCCTAACAAAATCAATTCCCCAGCAGGAGAGGTGAAAGCTTGTCTATGATCGTGCATTGAAATGTGCATTTGCATGCTAATTACCTAGAAAGCTCCTCCGGTTCACCGAGGTGTTACAGAAATGTTAGGCTGGAATTCCAGGGGCTTCAGAGAGCACTTTGCTGCCCAAGGAGAGGAACAGGAAATGAGGATGGTTTAGACGGCGGCAACTGGATCCAATCTATTTTTAAAGTCATTTTTAAAATCCACTTTAGCTGAATTAGTCATGTCGGATTAGCCAGAGAAAGTACTCTTGGAGTTGCCCTGATTGTCTCTGCATCAAGAGCCAACAGCCTGATTTTTTTCTGTCATTTACAGCTTAAGGGTAGGCCTTTTCACTCAGGGTCCGAAGTCTCTGTACCTGAATACCAACAAAACAAAACAAAACAAAAAAACCATTGCAGGAAAGGCAATATCTTTCTTTCCCTTGGCCAGGTTCATGGCCAAGGCCCCTATAACAAAGAACAGATTAACAAGGAAAGCATCCAACTTTATTTAATACAAGTTTTACATAGCATGGGAGTCTTCCTAAGGAAATGAAAGCCCAAAGACATAGAGAAGCCTGTGTATTTTTGTGCTATGTTTGATAAAGAAGTGGATAGTTGTGGAGAAGTATGATTGGAGAAAGGTGGAATGATCAATTGTGGGGAGACCTTAGCAAGGACTGTTTGCTCAGATTCTTCTTTGCGTCCCTGTGTCTTCAGAGATAAGGGTAGATATGGGGGTATAGGATGGGCATTTCTCAGTCTTTTATCTAGGGAGTTGGGTCTGCCAATTGGCTGGGGATGAACTCGTAGGGTTGAGAAGCAGAAATTGTCTTCTTGTGCTGAGACAGTTCCTGTGTAGAGGGGTGCAGGACCTCTTGAGTCAGTTCCCACACATGGCTACTGGTGCCCCCAAAGGCAGAGTCTGGAAGACATCTCAAAGACCAGTCTTAGGTTTTACAATAATGATGTTATCTATAGAAGTGATTAGGGAAGTCACAAATCTAACACCAGTCAAGGATACATGACTCTTAAGCAGTAAGCAATTACCGGAAAGCAAGCTATGAAACAATTTCTGGTTAACTTTTAGCTATGTCTATACTTCTGTAGAAATCAGACTTTTGCCACCATTCTTGCCTTATGGCCTTGGATTGCTTTAATACAGGTGGTTTCAACAGCAGGGTCTTATGACTTACTTTGAGGAAGAAGACTGAGGGAGAGGTATGAGAGAGCTTCTCACTTCTGCTGTTTTCTCAAATGCCAAGGTATCATATTTTGGGGGTAGCATGTCCTGGACCTCATCAATACAAACATCGCAACTCATGGACTGCTCCAAAAACCACTTGGTTACAGCTCAAAAATCTCTGTTCAATAGCTGAAAATACATTGTTTGCAAATAGGGTTATAATCGAAAAGAATTCTGTTCTGATTGAACCAAAGGAAGCTACCTCTATTCAGCAAAGTCAATCTGTGAATACAATTTGAAAACTACTTTCTTCCACTAAAAACAGCAAGGTAAAAATGGGATGCCTGCTTTTATTAATGCATATAAATGAAAAGTAAAAAGCCCTTTGGTTTTCTTAATTTTCTCTATGTTCTAGATGTGAGGGTGAGTGGCCAACATTTTTTCCTTTTTCCCTTTTAAGGAAAGTGCTGTTTCTTTTGATTTGCCATTTTTCTGTTTTGGTTCTGCAAAGTTTTGAAACCCTAAGACTGCCAAACAACTAGAAATTCTCTTTCCTGGTTCCTAGACTTTGGTGGTGCTTTAGGCTACTGATTTCTTTTTCCACTGGTGCCAGCCTTTCTTCTATTCTGAATGTTTTCTGACACACCTGTGGTCCCAGAGATTCTGTGCACCTCAGGACACTGTTTCCATATTATATCAGAAACTTCTGGAAAGTAGGTCTAGCGTGCCTGCCAAGGCATGCCCAAACCAGCCCCGACTAAGCCCCGGAGCCCAGAGGCCTGCAGGGAGGAGGCAGGTGATAACAGACACCCTCTTTGCCGTCCCCTCAGTTCAAAATCTCCCTCAAAATTATTTGCGCTTTCAAATCTTGAATTAAAAGTAGTTGATTCAGACCCAGGAAAATTTGCTCTCCCGTTTGAACTGCTCTAGAGACAGTATCACTGAGATTCCAGAACAGGATCCTAAGTGTGCACAGAGTTGGAGTAGTAAGAAACAGGGTGGGGTGTGGAAACATGCAGTGTAGACGATGTAATCTGTGGGCCTTGCTGAGCATATGTTGAACACAAGTGAACCATACACAGGGT
>RJWJ010017646.1:0-32652 GCA_004363605.1 Indri indri | reverse complement strand
TTTGTTTTTTTTTTTTTTTTTTTTTTTTTGAGACAGAGTCTCACTCTCTTGCCTGGGGCGAGTGCCGTGGCGTCAGCCTAGCTCACAGCAACCTCTCAAAGTCCTGGGCTCAAGCAATCCTACTGTCTCAGCCTCCCAAGTAGCTGGGACTACAGGCATGCGCCACGATGCCCGGCTAATTTTTTCTATATGTATTTTTAGCTGTCCAGTTAATTTTCTTTCTATTTTTTTTGGTAGAGACGAGGTCTCGCTCTTGCTCAGGTTGGTCTCGAACTCCTGAGCTCAGAACGATCCGCCCGCCTCAGCCTCCCAGAGTGCTAGGATTACAGGCGTGAGCCACCGCGCCCGGCCCCATCTGTAGTTCTTTAGGTGCCTTGGTGATATGAACTAGGTGAGGCCGAAATGGTGATTCGAGTATGGTGTCGTGATTGTGAAAGTCAGTGAACCTTTCATTGTATCTGCCAATTAATAGGTCTATAACAGCTGTGTGTTCTTCAAATGATTCACATATATCATCCTGCTCATCAGTGACCTTTACTAACTGGAAAAAATGTTCATCTGAAATTTCCTTTTGAAGAAGTGCTTTGTAAAAAGATAGGTTTTCTCAAAATGCTTGGAATTTTTGCCACATATCATATGCAAACTTAGTTTTACCTTGCAAAGAAATGTTCAAGTCATTTTGATTTGACATGATATCACACAGAAATGCTGCATTCCTATAGAAATCTTTCAATAGTTCACACTGCTGATCCTGTTCCTCATAAAATTTAACTATCTGTTCTTGCAGAGGTAAATTTTGGTTAACACCTGTCCCTACAATAGCCAATGCACTTTAGAATGATACAGCAAATCCACACTGAATACCTCATTGTTCAACTTCAGCATGTTATGAAACTAACCATGCCATGTTGCATGTGCACATAGTTAACAATACTTATAACTTGTTGCAAAGTGTCACTTAAAATAGTAGCTTTAGTACAGAGATTTTGCTGATGCAAGATACAATGAAAAGAAATGAGAGCGGCCAGGCACCGGGACTCACACCTGTAATCCTAGCACTCTGGGAGGCCGAGGTAGGAGGATCAATTTGAGGTTAGGAGTTCAAGACCAGCCTGAGCAAAAGAAAGACTCTGTCTCTACAAAAAATAGAAAAATTAGCCAGGTGTAGTGGAATGTGCCTGTAGTGCCAACTATTTGGGAGGCTGAGGCAGGAGGATCACTTGAGTCCAGGAGTGTGAAATTGCAATGAGCTATGAGGATGCCACTGTACTCTATCCCAGGCAAGAAAGTGAGACCCTGTCTCCAAATAAAAAGAAAAAAAATGAGAACATCTAGATCTATTAATATTTTTTTTTAATCTGTGCAATAAACCCTTCATGTTTTCCTGTCATGGAAAGTGCACCATCTGTACATACACTCACTAAGTTTGCCAAATTCAGTCCAACTTCATGACATTTATCTTGAAAGTTGTTGAAGATATCTATTTCCTGTGTTCTGTTCACAAGAATGCCCAAAGCAAGTATCTCTTCAGAGCAAAGAAAATCTTCTGTTATGATAAAAATGAAGTATAAAACCTGCGCCAAGTCAATCATTATTGGTTGATTCATCCAAAGTGGTTGAATAATACATATTTTCCTTTTGAAGTATTACATAAAGCTGTTCTGTTAATTTGAAGGCTAATTCACACTGCTGATCAGTTATGGTTCTCCTTGAAAGAGGCAGTTGTTTGTACTTGGAAATGTTATCAGGGTCTAAGTATCCTATAGCATTGACAATGCATCCTTTCACAATTTCTACATCACTGAATGGTTTCCCTTTTTTCCTGAGTATATAAGCTACTTTACAAGTTGCTTCAGTGGAATGAATTATCTTTTCTTTTCTTTTCATCTTTTAATTTCCACAATACAAACTTCCACGCCTCTCCCTCTAATTTAAAATATTTGTGGTCCTTATGAACGTTATAATGCTGATGAGCATGGAATTTCTTTAATGTTGATATTGTACTATCACAAAGAAAGCAAATCATCCTATCTTTAGCATAAACAAGATAATATTGCAATTCCCAATCCTCATTAACCATTTATTTTCTTCCTTCAGCCTTCTCTTGGCCTTCTTTGACATGGTGGGCTGTTAAGCAGCAGACTGAAAAGATACTGTCAAGCTGTGCAGCTATTCACAAATTCCACTTCAAACAGAAACACAGTGCACCGTTGTCAAAAGCTGATAACAACAGACTGGTATATTCGACCCCCATAAACTCTTGTCAACCAGCCTTGTGTCATAGTGGCACCAGTCAGGCGGGGAAGTTAGAACTAAATGGCATAGCAGCCATCGGTTTAGCCCTTATGGCTTATTTGTGTTCTAATTGTGCTGGTCAATCTGAGAGGATTGTTGTGCTGAAACTTATTTTATTCTTTGGTATTTTAAATACATTCATTTTAAAAATAAAAAATATAAAAGACAAAAAAAGTATTAATAAAAATAAAAGGATCTGTTCTGTAAAATTTGGATTCAGTCAAAAGGCCACACTTAAGGACCTAGAAGGCCACATGTGGCCTTAAGGCTGCAGGTTCCCCACCCAGCACTTAGGTTGTCCCTCACGGTATTTCAGATGACTGCAGCTTTCAAGCTGGGTGCGCACAATTACCAACTATAGCGATATGCATTTATACATTTCGCTTTTCAATCTATTTCTTTGTGAATACAGTTCATCTGCTTATAACTGTTATGCCTGTGTGACTGTTGTTAGTACACCTGAGTGTTTATGCTTGCAAAAAGATGTATTTTATTATTGCCTATTTTATTGTGACAAGTAGCCTATGAAATGCTCTGTTGTGTTTTCATGTTTTCTCAGTAAGTCCCCCTTTAAAAATGTGAATAAACATCTTTAAAAGATTTTTAAAATTATTTCCATAATTATATTTTCAGCATTTTGATCTTTTGGGATTGTGATTTTTGAGATTTTAGACTGTAGCGATTTTGATCTTTCAGGATTTCAACATTCAGGATATGGTGTCTGGGATTGTGTCTTTCATGATTATGACTTACTCCCAATGTAGTGAATAAGATCTAAGAGACCTGTTTTTAACTTTTTACCTTACAATCAGAAATTGTCATTTGTTTGCAATGTCTGTTAGTAGTTTTCAGAAAATGATCTTATTTTAAACCACAAATTAATTCTCCATGTATTTGAAAAAACACATTGTCTGCCTCCAAAAAAATAAAATCAGAAGTAACAGTGAAGATTGAAATAAGAATTCCTCCAATTAGAAATTTTACAATGGCCTTCTAAATAACTCCCAGGTCAAAGAAATAAAAACTGTATATACCTATATAAACAATTTTGTTCATATTGACTTGAAAATATATTAATTGGGCTGGGCGCAGTGGCTCGTGCCTATAATCCCAGCACTTTGGGAGGCCGAAGTGAGCAGGATGACTTGAGTTCAAGAGCAGCCTGGGCAACACAGTGAGACCCCATCTCTACAAAACATTTTTTTAAAACAATTAGCTGGGCATAGTGGTGAGCCTGTAGTCCTAGCTATTCAGGAGGCTGAAGCAGGAGGATCGCTTGAGCCCAGGAGTTCAAAGTTGCAGTAAGCATATGATTGTGCCACTGCATTCCAGCCTGGATGACAAAGTGAGACCCTATCTCTAGAAAAAAAAAAGAAATACACATACACACACACACACACACACACACACACACACACACACACACCAGGTCTGTCTGGAAAGTATCCAGGCATGTAATATTATATATTATATTAACAATGGCTGGATACTTTCCGGACAGACCTCCGAATAATATTTAAATATTTACTACTCTGTTTTCTAATAGTTGCACAGCTTGACACTGCTAAAACATAGTAAATATTTAAATCACCAAAAGAAAAAAAAGAACTTTTATATTAATATAATATTAATATTAACCTTGGACAGAGATATTCTTTCTGAGTATTAAAACAAAAGCAAAGCTCAAAATGTTAAATATTGGAAAATTTGAGAATCTCTCTGCATCCAACACTGGATTCAATTATGGGTCATTGCAGACAGAGTTAATAAGTATGTGGAAGCGAGAAAGAAAACAATGACCCAATATAAGGCCAATTAACATGGCTTTTTCTGGTTTTTTGGATGTTCTGTGTCACCTATTTAATTATAATTAAGATGGGACTACCACTCTAGCCTGGATTTGGTAATGGATATTTTCACCGATGCCACTTGCAAAAATATATGGAAAAATACTTGAGTTCCAACAGGATAGATTTCCTGTGAGCCAGCCAAATCAACTGGCTCACACCCTCTGCATTTGTATAAACACTTTGTTTGTTCGTTTGTTTTTTAATAGATTTTCTATCTGAGAGCTGTTTTAGGTCCACGACAAGACTGCGGAAAGTACAGGGACCCCAAGGTCAAACGATGTCATCAGGATGTGGGCTGACTCCCTCCACCTCTCCACACTGCTTTCCTCTTTGTTGGTTTCACCGTCAGGCAAGCTCTGCCCACTGGATGGCAAGAACACCCCCCAGGTAGCACTATGCTACACAATTCCAGTCCTTTCCTCCTGTAATCCTGTTGTGTTAAGAAATAAAAATGTTTAAGAAAAGCAGGAAAGCTCTTTCTTTCAGAATCCCCTGATGGGCCATTGCTGACAAGGACAGCCTCTAGGTGTGGCCAGCTGGGCTAGAGGTAAAGGGATCAGATATTTTATTAGCCAGACCTTGACACTTTGGAGGGCCAGAGTGGGCACTGTTAATCACTTCACTAGAACAACAGACGTAAGCTGGGATTGTTCCCTGTAGATCTAAGCATATGATCCCCTTCTGAAGAAATGAAGCTAAGCCACTGCAGCTAAGCTGAGGACTACCATGAGATCACGAGATGGCTAACTTGAAAATGACTGGCCATACCAAGTGTTGGTGAGGACATCGAGCAACTGGAATTCTTGTAAGATGGTACAACCACTTTGGAAATGAGGGTTAAGGTGAGATGTGGAAGGCGAACAGGGAATTTCTTTTTCCTTTTAGTATGCCTTGGAGTTTTTTGCTCAAAACAGAAAGGATGTAGGGGATGAAAGAAACCGTGGTTAAGAGGCCTTTAGTGACACGGTAGAAAGGAGTGGGGCAAGGGAAGCATCCTGAGTATTACATGAGGTCTCAACTCCACAAGTGGTTCTCAGTCTCCCACCCCACCTTAGGTGGGACGGGATGGTGTTTCCCTTCTCCCATGGCTGTTAGGCTCTGATAAAATCCCAGAAGGTTAGGCTCTGGGAAACAGTTTCTCTTGAGAGCAGGCCTTGTTAAGAATAGAATGTTCTGACATATTTCAGAATGGTTACTTATCCCCACTCCTGCTAGAAGCACTGGGGGATTTTTCTCTGATCTTCACTGTGAGGACCTGGCAGAGCTCCTGGAGATGACACTCACAGAAGTGTGGCTGTGTCCCCCTAGGCTGTGCCCCTCTGGAGTTCCTAATGCTCAGGCTTGCTGGCCATGTGCCTCCAGCTATCTGTCAGCCATGGTTCAGGTGTTCCTACCCTGGTGCCAGTTCCTAGGCAGATTTCTGCTCTTGGGTCTCCACTTCAATAAGTTGTGATTCTCTGTATCTGCCTGTCTGTGTCCCCAATTTGGGGGGGGCAATGGTTTGCCCTGTGACCTCAGTTCACTGATGAATCTAAAAAGAGCTATTGATTTTTAGTTTGTTCAGCTTTTTATTTGTTGATAGGATGCAGTGACAATTTCCAACCTCCTTACACGCCAGAGTGGAAACTGAAATTCAAACACTTGTTTTATGATTTAGAGTATGGTGTTACTGATACATATTTTAAACAATTTGTTTAATATATCAATAGCTAGCTTTGTTTTTTTTTTTTTTCCTATTGCTTTCATTCTTAGAATAATTTTCTTATGGCTACTATGTCTTCTGGTACAAGAGTTGAGTTGATCATGGCCTCTACCTGAAGGCAAATTCCTGCCAATTTTAATTCTATAATTGGAATATTTGGCATTTTTCCCGTCACAGGAAGCCACAGAGTAGGATGCTCTTCCAACAAATGCAGTATTTCCTAGTCTGGCAGGTGATGTCCTCAAGTGGAAGTGATCACAAAACTGCCTCACCACAGTACCTATGCAAATTCTCCCACCTGGAAGTGGGCTTCCTTTGCAGGTGCAAATCAAAGTAAGTACAGGTGGATTCCACCCCTTCATCTCCCTCAGCTTCACTAAATGGCATTGGTGGCTACAATGAGGAGGTGTGGGCAGAGTCAATCCATCAACTTTTTTTTTTTTTTTTTTTTTTTTGCTCCCATTCTCCTGCAACTGATTTCACTGATGGAAAACATAGTCTCAAAATAACTGTAGAAACAGAGGTGCTGATGATAGCCATGGCTTAGAAATGAAAGGATAAAATAACTCCCACTGCTTCAGAAAGCAGAATTTTCACAGGAAGGTACAGGTACTATTTTAATAGAAGTGGAGATTTCAATACCAAAGTATTAATATATTAATTAGAGTAATATCAGCTGCTACAAGAGATAAACTCAAAATGCCAGAAGATTAACACATTAGAAGGGTGTTTCTCACTCACATCAAGTCCACTTGACAGTTCAGTGGGGAAGGGCGTGAGTTCTGCTCCACGTGGGCTCTCAGGGAGCATGCCTGTGCAACAAGGGCTGGATCTCAGCTCTGGGGACAGGGACCTCTTTGGGGACACTCTGTCGCAGCCTTGAGGGCAGTATCTGCTCTTTATAGATGCTATACCTCTATTCTTTAAAGTTTTTATTTCTTACAAGCCAATCCATTGTTATTTTAATCCCCTGTTATAGTCAATAACAATATGTACGCTATCACGTGACTATCCACTGTTCTACAACCATTTGTTGAAAGGATTATTCCTTCTCCGTTTAATTTTCTTGGGGTCTCTGTCAAAAATCATCTGATTGTACATGTGTGGGTCTATTTCTGGGATTTACATTCTATTCTATTGACTTATTTGTCGATGATTTCACTGATACCATACTTTCTTAATTATGGTGATGTTATATTATCTTGAAATCAGCTAATATGAATCTTCCAGATTTGTTCTTCTTTTTCAATATTGTTTTGGCCATATTAAGTTCTTTGCTTTTCCATGTAGAATCACCTTATCAATTTCTATCAAAATAAAAAGTGATATTGATTGGGATTACACCAAATCTACAGATCATTTGGGGTGAACATATATCTTCATAATATAAAGATTAACAATCCGTGAACTTTATATATTCTCCCTTTTATTTAAATCTACTTGGATTTCTTTCATGAATGTTTTGTAGTTTTTAGTATACATATCTTACACATATTTTCTATTATTAGGTATTTAACTATTAATAATTTCATATTTTCTTATGAGATATACTTTTAAATTTTTAATAATTTGACATTTTTAATGTTAATTTTGTATCCTGTGACCATGCTAAATTTACCTATTTATTTTAAGAGCTTTTTTGTAGACACTTTGGGATTCTCAACAGAGACCATCATGTGATCTGCAAATAAAGACAGACTTATTTCTTCCTTCCCAATCTGTATACCTTTTTTTTCCTTTTTCTTCCCCTGTTGTGTTGGCTAGTAACTCCACTAAAGAGATTGAATAGGAGTGGTGAGAGCAGACAGCTTTTCTTTGTTCATAATCTCTTTATTCTCGATTTACTGAGAATTTTATCACAAAATAGCTTTTAAATTCTGTCTTTTATGCATTTATTGAGATGATCATATGAGTTTTTATGTTTTTTTTAATTGACATATAATAGTTGTACATATGTGGGGGTACATGTGATATTTTGATACTTGTACATAATGTGTAATGATCAAATCAGGGTAATTAGCATATCCATCACCTCAAATGGTTACTTTGTCTTGGGAATGTTATAATTCTTCTCTTCTAGTTATTTTGAAATATATAATAAATTATTAACTATAATGTTCCTACTATACTAGCAAATAAGAGCTTATTCCTTCAATCTGACTGTATTTTTATATGGTGAATTCTATCACTTGTTTTTCTAATATTGAACCAAACTTGCATATCAGAGATTGCCAGCCTTTCACTTAAGCTCCCAGGAGGATAGCATTCAGAGCAGTTATGAACACATATCATTTATTATTAGTTATGATTAGTTATGACACAGCCTTGGAGCTGCATTCATTCATTCCTTCAACAAGTATTTATACTATTCTCCTGAATTGGGTGACTAGGGAGCTCCGTGCTTGGCTCTCTAATAATATAGTTCTGGTCCTACCAGTTTTTACCTGTGTAATCTTCACTGATCATTTAACTCTTCAATACCTCATTTTTAAAAAATTCATGAAACAGAAATAATAATTACATTTGCCTTCCCCACGGGGCTTACCTCCTCACTTCTCACAGCTCGGCTCTCATGGCACCATCTCACAGATTCTTTCACATCCATGAAAGAAATCAGGGCCCTCCCCACAACCCCTTACTCCCTGTTCCCTTTACATTTGGATATACTATGAATTCATAGTTTACTTTCTGATCCCCTCCGGTATAATTTAAGCTCCACATGTTCAACATTGTCTTCTGTTTTGAGCTCTGGGTTTTCAAAGCCCAGCTTTATGCCTGACATGGAGCTATGATCAAATTGTACATTGAATGAAGAATAAACTACATGCCATTGCACATGTAAACCATGTAAGCCTTGCCTAGCCCAAGGTAGATGATCATCCACATTAACTATTAATGTTAATATGTAGTCTTCATTGGGCTTCCTCATACATGTTCTTATCATGAATCATCGGGTCCCAGGAGATGACACACTTGAACAGAGTATTTGAGGAGAGCAATAAATGGATTCTTTATAAAAGGTAACTTGGGGTAGAAGGAATTAAGGGAAACTGACAAGGGAAGATGATGCCCCTGGGACTAGCAACATTCGGGAGCTCTTGTCCCTAAGGCTGTAGCTGGAGGAGAAAGCCCTCTCATAGGAACTGAGGCTTTGGTGAAGGAACACTGTCACAGAGGAAATGAGTATTCCAGTGGCACTGTTCTCCAACATCAGCTGAGCCTAGAAACCAGAGGGCAGGGGAACCCCAAGGAGGCATTCCATAAAGGTCAGCCTCTCAGGGAACAGAGCAGAGTGGAAGAGGGGAGTGTGGAAATGGCCCAGCTCCCATAACGCACAAACCAATCGGATGAGTTTAAATTCTCAACATCCAAGAAATTTTACATAGTGCTCCCTTCTAGGCCACCTCCCAGAAACACCTTCTTGTCCAATCCATTCCCTTTCTGCCTGTTAGCTTCAGAAGGGTTGCTTGGCTGGGATGTATGCCTTGGGTGAAAATGCTTTATTCCTCTAAGATTCTATGAACAGCACATTCATGTGGAGTGTGGTGGTGCTTCCAGGCAATTTCCTGACTCCGTTCTCTTGATCTGCATCTCTTGCCATGCAAAATAAAAGAGAGCTCTGCGCCCAGTAACCTCCTGTGTTCACGCTGCGGTGCAGTATGTCTGTGCATCGTTAAGCAGCTGCCACAGTTTCCCCCAGAGGTTGCTATATTTCAGAGCTGGATGAGGTAATAGGGATATTTAGCCCAAGTTAAGCTTGTAAAAGTGCTTTGGGAATCTTTGGAATGAAAAGAACCATGCATACCCAAAGAGTTTGTTATTAATTACACGATATATGCCCAGGATTGGAAAAAGATCTCCATTTGGGTGTCTCCCACTAGTAAAAATGCCTACCTCTTTGCGTGGACAAGATTAATCTAAGAACTGAAATGTAGTAAAATAAACTTCAGGCAGTGATTAATAGTGGAAAAACTTTAGATCATTTCCCTACCTATAAGATGGGAATACTGATGATAATTACATCATTGAGATTGAAGGAGGGTGTAATGGCAATAACATGTATGAGTTAATGTATGAGGAGTTCTTTCGAGGTGTCAGATAAGCTTCTTGGAATGGTGGCTTGAGTGTTACAAGGGTCCTTGTAATGCAAGGCTAGTCACAGAGCCATCCTCCTGCAAACTGAATGCAACTTCTCCCTGTCTGGGCTGTATCTTGGAACACAGCCAGGCATGACTCAATTAATTGAGTAGACTGAGGAGCCTGAAGACAGTGGGACTGAAGAGGGGCCAGGACCTTACACCAGTCCTTCCCTCCTGGGGTGGGACAGGTGGTAGGCAGCTTGACCCAGCTGCTGATGCTTGGAGGAAGTCCAGCCCAACAGGCAGAGTTTAATAACCGAGAGAGATGCAAGAGAACAGGCCAATGGTCGATTTCAAAGGGTCTAACGAGAAGCATCCTCATGGGATAGAAGAATACAACCAAGCACTTGGGAATGGCAGATACAAGCAGGCAAGAGCCACCATGGATGTTCTTCAGCAAGGACTATAGCCACCAACATGGGACTCAAGCTCAGATTTTGACTCTAGAGAAGGAAGACTAGCAATTGCAAACCAGAGACTGGTATAAGAAGTAAGAAGTCCATGAAGAAAGACAACTAGGTTCAGGAAACAGGCTCGAACCAGCACTGATTCTAGAATTTCTATATAAAGTGATTTGGGGAAGGCAGTCTTATTGGAAAGGCAACCAGAGACTGAAACAGTGTTTGCACAGAACTTTACATAAGGTTGGTAACCATTTTCCACATAAAAGAATGTAGTAATTAATGGAATAGAGGGGACTAAAGCCCTACTCTCTCTCTCTCTTTCTCTCTCACACACACACACTCACACACACACACACACACACACGCTACCCCCAGGCACTACCACTGGCTCAAAGCAAGCCATCAGAATTGAAGTCCAAAATTAGGGGAGACAAGCAGCCAGCAAGATTGCGATCAGTGTCTCGGTTCAGTCAGCTCAGCCAAGCACTAGGTGGTACCTAAAAGGCCCATCCTAATACAAATGCTCCTCGACTTACAATGGGGTTACATTACAATAACCCCATCATAAGTTGAAAACATCATAAATCAAAAATGTATTTAATACATATAATCTACTGAACATCATAGCTTAGCCTAGTCTACCTTAAAATTCCCAGAACACTTACATTAGAGTATAGTTGGGCAAAATCATCTAACACAAAGCCTATTTTTAGTAAAGTGTTGAATATCTAATGTAATTTATTGAATACTAAAAGTGAAAAATAGAATGGTGGCATGGGCACTCAAAGAACAGTTTCTACTGAATGCGTATTGTTTTCACACCATCGTAAAGTCAAAAAGTTGTAAGTTGAACCATCGTAGGTCAGGGACCCTCTGTACACTCCATGTATTTCTGAAATTCACTCCTAAATAGCCCTTTTCACCCACATGTACAATACAAATGAAAGTCTTGTCGAATTATCATCTTTGCAGCATTCCCTGAGGCTCAGCACCATGAATACAGTAAAAGACCAATAAGTATCTGAAATTACATACTTAAGCAAAATAATGCATTTAAGACTCTTTACATCCAGTATATCTCGCCAACCTCCTTTTATCACTTTCCCTGGCAGTCAATGCCTAAAGCGCCTTGTTGGCCTGAGGATGTTTCTTGAACCCTATTGAGTCTAGGGTTGTTGGTTTTGGATTCTTGGGTTTTCTTTTACCAGAGCACCTAGGCAAACTTTTTTTTACATCAGCCTCTTTTTTCACAGGTTGAGCTGGTTTTCTACATAAGCATTTTGGCTGAAGATTCAAACACTGAGCCTCAAGCTGTAGTTCAAACTCTACAGCTCCTCTTGTAGAGTTGGTCTCTTGTTACAACGATCATTGGCAGAGTATTCTCCAGCAGAATTTTACTGAGCTCCAATAAGACATCCCACAAGAGTCCAAAACCATGGACTGGGTTTGTGCATGAGGATTATCTGTACAGCAGGTGATAAATAGAGGTGTTTGAGTCTCACTCGTGGAAATTTGATTCTGTAGATTTGGTAGTATCTGAGAAATGTAAGGCAGTTCTTATGAACCAGAGGCAGGAATGCAATCATTCAAATTCCAGGTGACAGCCATTTAGAAATGAGAAAGATTTCTAAAATTTCCAACAGACCAAGTGCTGTGGCTCACACCCGTAATCCTAACACTTTGGGAGGCCACGGTGGGAGGATCCTTTGAGGCCAGGAGTTGGAGACCAGCCTGAGCAACATCGTGAGACCCTCCCTCCTCCCCTCTGTCTCTACAAAAAATAGAAACACCTGTAGTTCCAGCTACTTGGGAGGCTCTGGCTGGAGGATCACTTGAGCCCTGGAGTTTGAAGTTGCACTGAGCTATGATGACGCCACTACATTGTAGCCCACACAGTAGAGCGAGACTCTGTCTCAAAAAAAAAAAAAAAAGTTTCAACAAAATGTATTTTTTCCCATGAAACAAGAAAGAGAATCGGAATTCAGAGAACACATCTCTCCCACTATATTATGTTCTAGATGCAAAATTGTACAGTCCTCCATACCATTGCCTGTCCTCTGAGCTTTTCCCCTTAGTGTTTGAAAACCCAGCCACCAGGATGTGATGAATATCCATTGTGGGCTTGGCAGAGGCTCCAGGGTTTGCAGCAGCCCTAAACAAGGAGGCTCTGGCCCCGTGTTGTGTGGGGATTGCAAGGATCTATCCTGAGTGTCAACTAAAATCTTCGTGACCTTAGAACAGATGTTTTCACTTAATTCTTTAGAGCCATAGATGATAATCAACTTAAGGCAAATCTTTGACTCAAATGCAGCCACCTGGCTTTCCAGAGCAAAAGCGGCAGCATTTCAGCAAATCTCTGGGCAGAAAACTGAGAAAAGCAGAGAAATGGAATGCTTTGTAAATGGCAGCCATTGTAAGGGTATGGAAAGAGAAATTGATTTAGATCAGAAAGATTGCAAGATAAATTCTGTAATCAAGGACCTTGGAGGTCTAACCAGATTTATGCATAGGATCCCCTTAGGACACAAAGCTCAGACACTGAGATGGTGTCCCTCAGATTTTAATGTGCATACAAACCACCTGCAATCTTGTTAAAATGCAGATTCTAGCAGTGGTGGGTCCTGAGACTCTGCATTTCTAATGGTGTCCAGGATAATGCTGAGGCCACAGGGCCCAAGACATGTTTTTGGGTAGCAAGGCCCTGTGCTGCCACAGGCCTCTAAGCTGAGTGCTGTAAGCGATTGATCAGCTCTGGTCAGACCAGAACTGCACCAGAAACCACAGGGACTTTAAGGCCCAAAAGATACTTGACCCTCATCAGGTCATCACGGGGACACTGACTTCTTATCCATTGAGATGCAAAGTAATTTTATATCTTCTTTCCCTCTCTTTGTGATGAGAACCCTACAGAACCTCTCTTGTAGACTCTGGGGTGTTTTGCAATTGTGATTAAGTGAAAGTGATGCTGAGATGATTCCAAATGTGGAAAAAAAAAATGAAGTCTGTTTCTTAGGCAATGTTTAATTCACACTCTCTCAACTGATCAGTTCGTGCAGGTTATGGGGGAACAACCTTGTGTTCAGCAACATCATCACTCATCATCACCCTTTTTTACATTCAAAAGAATAGTTAGATTTTAGTGGGAACCAGGGAAGTATTTAGCTCTGTGCCTCTACCATATTCTGTACTCAGATCTCCTTGTGACAAATGGTGTGTGTTTTTGAGGAGGCTGGCTCAGGTTATGGCTACCAACTATGCTCTGGTACCAGCCCGAACGGGGCTTGAACCCATAACTGGGTTGCATTAGAACAGCTCTAGTAAAGCAACTGCACCATTGACCAATGAATGTGACCAACAGGGAGAGCGATTCGATTGAGGCAGGGCCTCGAATCCCAGGGCTAAAATGTGGTGTTTAACACCCAAATGCGGCACACAATTGCTCAACCCATCCCTTAAAGCATGGAATCACATCTGCTGGTTTTATGCACCTATCAGAACTTCCCCTCCCCTGTTCTGATAACACAGATTGTTTTATCCCTCCTACTATGCTACTCTTTTTAACAGTCATCATTCAATGTATATTTGTTTACCAACTTTTTCACTATTGTCATAAAGAGGAAAAGTTGTTCTTTCCAAAAAAACTTTGCTAGGATTTATGAATGGAATATGGGATTTGTCAGAATCAAGCTGGTAGGACATACTGTGTAGCCCATCCCCCTACTATGAGCATGACTAATACTTAACACCCCAGATTATTAAGACTTTTCATGGTATTTTAATAAGCATTAGAGAAAAGAATTCTATATCCTTCTTAAAGAATGTCACTTGATGTTAAAAGCATTCACAGTGAGGAAATTCTTATGCCACCTGACTGTATTTCTTTGTACTGTGACTTTAAAAGGAAAAAGGAAAACAAAAGGTCACAACCCAACTCCATGAATCCCACTTGTAGTGTCACACCTGTTAGTGCACATCTTTCTTAGCATGTTCCCCTGTGGCCCTAGAACAAAATGACAAAACCATTACTCAGTACCACAAACACACCCTGGTGAGCAAAGCCACCAGATTCCTGGTACTAATAGTTTCCAAGCATTACTTTCTGACCAATATAAATAAAATGTGTTTTTAAAACTTCTATACATTTATATTGAACACATAAGCTTGCACAAAGAAAAGATACAGACCTGTGCTGCCCAATATGGCAACCACTATCCACATGTATCCATTTGCATATAAATCTAAAGTTATTAAAATCAAATCACTAATATGGTAACAGCTCAATTCTTCAATAGCCACATTTCAAGTATTCAATAGTTACGAATGACTAGTAGGTATTAGACAGCACAGCTATAGAATATTTCCACCATTGCAGAAAGTTCTGTTGGATGACAAAGGTCTAAAAAGATACACCACTCTAGTCCAGGCAACAGAATGAGACCCTGTATCAAGAAAATAAAAAATAAAAGGCTACATACCAGAATAATAGTGGTAGTTATCTCCAGAAATTGAGACCACAGAGTGGTAGAAAGGGAGTTATTTGTTTTAGTTTATGTGCTCCTTTACTTCAAGGTGTTTGTCAGAGTGTGATTTACTTTTTTTTTTTTTTTATGTGAAAACTTGAAGTGTTCTAGAAATCTAACTTTTAATTAAACGTTTTTGGGGGCCACATTTGGTCAATGTGTCCTGTTTCTTTACATGAATTTAGGAACAAAGTTTTTATTAAGTAGCTATGGAGTACATTCACTGTTCCGTAATCAAAAGAAGATCATTTTCACTGTGTTTTCCCATTTCTAGATAAAGGAACGGAGCAACATGAGCTTCAAAACTACATCTCCAAGTTGAGTTAAGCTTAGCTTGATTTAACAAACACATGTGGAGCTTCTATTGTGGTCTGGCCCTGCGTTAGGTAAAAAGATGGCTAGGACCCTCAAGGAGCTTACAGTCTGGTGGGAAGACAGGTCTATGGACCGATTATTCCAAGCCAGAGGGGCAGGTGTGATGATGGAACTGTGCTCAGCAAGTGATTTGGGAATTTGAAAAGGCCCATTAACCCAGTCCTGAAGATTAAAAAAAAAAAAAGTCATAGTTCAACACTCTTAGAAAAGGATGACTACCTCTTAATCAGGTACAGAAGGAATATGGGGAGAGGGAAGAATACGCTTGGAAAACAAGAGCAAAGGCAGGGGCTTAAACTAGAAGGGAGATTGTACAGTCTTCAGAGGTTGCCCAGTGGAGCAAGCCACGCTTTGGCTGAAGGGCTATTCTCTATGTGACTTGAGAAAGGGATGAACACTGCACTCCACTAGGAAACGCATGAGCTGGCATGTCAGACAGCCCTGGGTCTGAATCCTGGCTCTTTTGCTTGCCAGCATATTGAGTATGTAAGCACCTAACCTATGTGGGGCTCCTTTCTCCCTGCGCAAAATGCCTAACGATGCCCAACCAGCAGCATGGAGTGAGGACCCAATGAGGCAAGATACATTAAGCCCAGAACAATGCTGACCCAGATGCCCTATAAGCCTCTATCACTTTTTGTCTTTATCCCAACTGTATCATTTAATAAAGTGTTAATATCGACATCATCAGTAGCTGCTTTGTCCTGAGCACTGAGTTCATTGTCTCTGTGCACTGACAATTGCAGTACCTGTTTCTCTATCCACCTAGCAAATCCCTGAAATAAGCACTATTGTCCCCATTTTGTAGAAGGGAAAACTGAGGCTTAGAAAAGTGATGTATCTTTCCCAAGACCCCATGCTCAAATAGAAGCACAAAACTTGATGGAGGCTGCAAAGCTGCAGGCTGTCTGTTAACCTCTGTGCTCTACACTCCTCCAAATGGAGGGCAACTGACTCTTCACGATGTATTCGCTGTTCCACATTTCAGAAGTTTTTGGAAATAATCTGACCAACAAAGAATCATCATTCACAACCTTAATTTCTTGAAGGACTGCACACATGACTCTGTTTTGATAGAGCACAAAGTTTCTCTTAATAATATACTTGCACAGCTTTGTTCTTTCCTAATTCCAAAAGGCAGCCTGATTTAGG
Source organism: Indri indri (assembly GCA_004363605.1). Taxonomy (NCBI): domain Eukaryota; kingdom Metazoa; phylum Chordata; class Mammalia; order Primates; family Indriidae; genus Indri; species Indri indri. The sequence continues at coordinate 16,215 of RJWJ010017646.1, read as the reverse complement.
CAGCGCCCCTGGTCAGCCATGCTCCAGCAAGTCTAGGCAGACGTCCACTCAGCCCCTCCAGCTTCAGGGGCTCTAGGTGGCTACGAGATGACTCTAGGAGACCAGCTCCAGACCTGAGACACCAGCCACACCAATGCTGATCAAGGAATAATTTAAATAACAGTCACTTAAGTAACTGCAAGCAGTGTGTCTCCACTCAATAGTAGGACACAGACACATCTTTAAACCTCCTATGCCCGGCCTTGGGCACTGACCCAGGCCAGGTGTGGCCACACCAAAGAGCTGATAGGCCCAGGTTGAGCTACAACATACACAATGCCCACCCCCACCCCCATCCCACTCCTGGGCTGACTTTCCCATCACCTCCCTGAGGCCGTCTGCCTTTGGCCAGTTTCTTGTTTAGAGAGAGAACAGAAGGAGTCACAAACCGGGAAAGACATTTTTAATCAGTTACCAGACTCCTTTGAACTTCAACATGAGTGCCCTCAAGGTGTGCTTCAAATTTAGAGTGGAAGTTGCCCAGAAAAGCCATCTGAGATAATCTGAACCAGAGTGGTAGTAGCTAGGCCTCCGAACTCTGTCTTGTGGACACAGACATTATTCAGACTGGGGCCTGAACTTGAGGTTCTCCTTCCCTACACTGCAGTCTGGTAGCGTGCAAGGTGGGCACTTAGGCTGGGTCCCCATTGGGACCAACATACCCAGTGGGTTTCTCATCCGCAAGCATGAAATTCTGGTTATCATTCTTCACATTATTGTTTATTATTTGCACTCCTACACTAAACAATTACTGTGAGCCAGTAAGCATTGTACTAAGCGCTTTACTAAAGGTACCTCATTTAACCTGCACAAAAACCTTTCAAGGAAGATATCATCATCTGTCACCGTACAAATTAGGAAACTGAGCCTCAGAGAAGTTAAATTGCCCCAGAATACATAGCAATGCAAGGTGGGACAGGGATTACTAAGCACATGTTGTGATTACTAGGAAATGACGGCTGGAAAGCAGAAACCCAGGTTTAGAGGAAAGGCTGTTAATTGCCTTTAAGTGACATCTGTGCAATTAGCCCTCATGCTGAACTGACCTTAATTTCCTCTGGGCCACAAATCTCCCATCAGGAAAATGGGACTCATTGCTCTGCCCAATAAAGACCACCTCACTAATTAATTGGCTCATCTATATCCCCTAGGTGCAAGGTTCCGACTCTCAATTGTGAAGCACTTAAATCTATCTGCTCCATATTACAGAGAACACTTTGCAAAAGGCATGCAAGCTGTATGATGTGTGCGCGTGTGCACGTGGGTTAAAATGCAATATCTAATGTGCATTTACCAACTCAGGCAGTGTGTTGGACAGTCTGGAAATCAAATTTAAATGATGAGGGAAGCTATAGAGAACACATCTCTGTAGAAAAAAACGAGATCTTTTCCTAATTGCCCATTTATCACAGATTTTATCTCAGTCTGCCAACAAGTGAAAAGGAAAAGGTGGTAACTGATTTAGCCTTGTTCATCTACAACTTTAACCAGCATGTGCTTCTAATGAAGCCAAGACTTTCTGCTCACCGAATGTTCTATCGCCTCCCCTAATTGAAAAGTAATAAAAACGTCACAAACAGTGTCAATTACCTATTGAAGGGTCGCTTTCCTCCTATTTACCTTTTAAGACATCAAGCGGTTCTGGAAAATACTCTAGGCTGCTTCCAGCCTTTCCACCCCGGTAATATTTCTTTCAGAAGTAACAGGGAGAGACAGTGTCCCTTGTTAGTGTCTGGTCATTAAATATCTGTCGGAAAACATGACTTAAGTTGGGTCCAGACATTCAAACACAGAATGGAAAAAAAAAAAGTCAAAATCACTGCAAAAAGTGAATGTTAGTTAATTATGATCTGAAAGTCAATAAAGTCATCTGATGGCAGATTTAGGGGAACTCATTAGAGAGTGGAATTCAATGGTGGAGAACTGCAAGCTGCTGCAGCTCTGAAACCAGCCCATTTCATTAGGGTCTTCAAATGGGATGAGAGAAATGCCTCTGGGGCAGGAGTTCTCCCGCCTCCCGGCAGCCTCACAGCGGAGGATGGGATTGGTAAAGCATTTGCCCTGGTGGTTAAGTAAAGAGTAAAATATCCAGATATCCCGCATAGGCTACTTCCCCCTCCCCCATTTTTCAGAATGAAATCACAGAAACACTCGGCTTACCTTAAAAAAAGCAAAAGCCAGCCAAACTCAAGAGCCGTAAGGATTTCACTGGCTACGGTGGCCAAACTCCTGCTCAGCCAGCATCGGGCATTTTAAAGCACAGGCTCCAGAGAGTGAGTTACACAACCGTTTTGAGCGTGGCTATTAATAAGAGATGCAGTAGCGTTCAGCTGCAAGAGATAACTGTGAAAGCTCCTTGTGAACCAGGTAGAATATATTTGTTTCAGTATGGAATTAGCTCTGCCTGCCCTGAAATTTAAGTCTCCTGAAGCAAAGCTATAAAACAGGCAATGTTTACCTGTGGTTTCTTACTGCCAGAATACTCTCCTTTGGGGGGCCCTCCTGTCCCCTGCTCATTTGTCCGCATGGCTTAGGGTCAAGCTCCTCAATCTCTTAAAACTCACCTATCAATCTCTTACATATCAAACACCCATCTTGTGACACCTTGCTAGTCTGGGGGGCGGGAGAGTGACAGAAAATGAAGCCCATAACAGCTTTTGCTAATGTTGTTAGAGAAGTAAAAAATATACACATGACAAGGATCATCCTATTCTTTCTGAAACATGCCCTAAAAGAAAAGTGTCCTGCCGGTGAAGACATAGGAAGATGACCATCTATAAGCCCTCCAACCTTGATGTCAGACTTCCAGCCTCCACACTGTGAGAAAATAAATTTCTGTTGCTTTTTTTTAAGTTTCCTGTTCTCCCCATTTATCAGACAAGGTGATTTTGTTTGAGGTTCACAAAATATGGCCACTGTACATATACCCAGAACCCTGTACCAAAAAAAAAAAAAAAAAAATTAAAAACAACAACAAAAAAAGCTAAGCAAAAAACAGTATGAAATCAAAGGATCTCCTAAAACAATTAGAGCCAGGAAAAGAATAAGGAAGAAGGCAACAAATAATAGCAGTAAATTTATACGATTGGGTTTGCTTACATGGGTGCATTTTTATTGCTCAGTCCCTAGAAGTCAATTTTTTTCTGCCTTAAAACATGGAAATAAACAACTGGATGCACCTTATTTCTCTGAAGGTGTTGCTTTTCCTCGTAGGTAGGAATCTCACTAATAAATATGAAATGGATAGGCCCCAAAATGGGAAAAAAAATGAGCAAAGGCAATTCTAAAAAGAAGAAATATATGCAAATGTCCAAAGCACATTAAAAGAGAAAAGAATTCAACATTATCGATATTCAAATGTAAATTAAACAACTCTGAGATGTCATTTTTCTTCTATTGTTAATGTCCCAAACTGGTGACAGCTGGTGAAAAGGTACGGCAGTTTGATGCCTAGTGGAGACATAAACTGGTATAATCTTTTTATGGAGCAACTTCCTAATCAGTAATCATAAAAATGTTCATAGCTTTCGGCCTGGTAATTCTCTTTCCAAGAATGTATCCTTTGGAAATAAGCTGAATGAATTGAAGCCTCTGAACACAAAAACATTCATCACTCCCGTCCCCATCCCCATGGCATGGCTGGGTTGGGGTTAGGGTTAGGGTTGGGGTTAGGGTTAGGTAGCTGGGCTGTGGGTAAGCCCCATCGCGCCAGCTCCCCCCCGCCCGCCCCCCAGGGAACAGCTCACACTTTTCAAACATGCTGAAGAAATCCAGATGTTCTCCTGACCTCCTGATGGTCTAACCTCATGTCCAGCCCTTGCTCCTTTAACCTAAGTGCTATTAGCGGGGGTCCGCCTGTGTCTGTCCTCACTTTGTCTGCACACTGCTCCCTCCCATTTAGGGTGAGTCATGAGTTTGCCTTTTCTTTCAATTCATTCTCATCTAACAGAAATTCTTGGAGATTTGGTGTGCACATTTCAGCCTTCCCAAGCGTCCGCACTGGTGCAGTTTTTTCTCTTATTTTTATATCTATCGGTCATTTTAATGGGGATCTGGAAGGAGAGGAATTAGACACTTGTGCTGACATCACATTCTTGCCCAGAAGTCCTGGGTTGCTTGTCTAAAACAAAGGAAAATTAGAGGCAGAGAAAGGCAAGGAGGAAGAAGGAAGGGAGAGGGCCTGGGGGGAGGGAAAGAACCTCCCCCACCTTCATGACTGATAACTCCCTGCAAGTTTTTCTTGTAGTGTGAATTATTTTAAACAGTTTGTCATTTGCCTAGACGTTAATGAATGGGGATTTGGTGGGGAGGGAATTAGAAGCAGGAAGGAAAGTAGCTGGCAAATAGCAGACTTCTGGGGGAAGAGCAGATTTAGGTATGGATATTATAGTGTAGGGGGTTGGGGGGAGTTGGTTTGCCATTAAGGACTTCTAGAATCTGGAGTCAAGATAACTGGCATACTGACAGCCAAAAGTGAGTGAAGTGCACCAGAAAGTAGAAGGAAGGGAGGAAAAGTCTAATTTTGTCCTCTTTGCAATTTTCTTATAAATCTGGTGGTTGCAACTGCCTCATTTGCAGCCCCTGAATCAAAGGGTCGCCTTTGATTGATGAATTGCATTGAGGTGTCTGGCTACATATAAAGCATTTCCTCCTAGAGTGTTTAATTTAATTGGCTATTTGGAAAGTGAATATTGGATAGTCAAATGCTTTCAAAGTAATATATAGATTTGACAGAATACAACATAGCTTTGTAGTGGCAGAGTCAGTACCACAAAACTCCTTAGAACATATTGGCCCATGCGGTTGTAATAATTATGTTAATATTCATCTGAGAGCTACACATCTCTCCTCTTTTCCATCTTCGACATGGCACATGTTCGATGTTCTCTAGGCGGTCTTTGGTTCTATATGGTACAGCATAGTAAAGATATCCATGCAGACATGAAAACACCAGGGTTCAGTTTGCTATTATTTTTGAATCACTGATAACCCTCTCAAAATTGTCATTCAGTTCAACAAAATTTCTTATCCTACCATTAATGAGATGTGTGTGCATCTGTGTCTGTGTATGTAAGAAATATTTCTTAAAACCAGGCTAATTGTAACTGGAAAATGCTTATGAAAAAAAAGCTGATCAAGGAAATTTTGGTGATGTTTAACAGCTGTTTCATGGGTACATATCTGTTATATTTTTAGACCACAATTAAATGTGATTTTAATAATCATTTGGTATTTAAATAATATACTATGATTGGCATATGGAATTTTAATTAAATGCACATTTTCTTCTAAAATATGAAGTGTTACCACTGTGAAAAGACCTTTTCTCCCTTAAGAACATTTTTTAAAAGTAATGTTCCCTGTGATTCACTAAAGAAAAAATTTTTTTACAATATTATTTATCCTTCTACATTAATCCAGCGTTTGATGAGTCTTGAGGGAATGAAAGGCAAGAATTTTAAACTAAGTAAGTGTTCTCATAATCTCCTAATGAGGATAATGAAAACAGCACACAGAAGGATATGTTTACAATAAAACATGTTTCAAGTAAATAGCATATAAGAAGCAGAAGTTACTTCCATTTTGTCTTCGTTCCGGGCATTTCCTGCATGCCATGTTGGTAAAGCAGCCTCATTTCATCTTCTTTATCTTTGTTCTCATTTTCTTGAGGAAACTTTATATCTCATGCTCCCTGCCCCTCCCCCAGCATTCAAAGGCTAAGAACTTAGATCTCAGTTAAAAGCAAGCTTGTAAATAGAACTGTTCAAATAGCCATCCACCCTTTCCACAGACTCCAGAAATTTTCGGTGTGTTGGTGTTCACCAAATTTGCAGTTTAAAAACCCTTTACTTTCTATAATTTTACAGAATTGCTTCTAAAGTAGTATTTCTTTCGTGTTTTTCTCCTTGTGTGACTTCTGCCGTCCATTTGCCTTTTCTGACCCCTGCTCTGCTTCTCGTGAGCACTCACTGGGACAGGCCCGGGAGGTCAGTACTGGGGGTCATAAACCAAAACCCTAGTATCGTCAATGATGCTTGAAAAGTAAAAAACGAAAAAGCAACAATGTGCAGCTCGTCCCCTGTATCCAGTGGCAGTAGCTCAGGCAGCTGCTTTTTCTTTTCGTCTCTGTGTTCGCTTCTCATCTTCCTGGGAGTCCAAGAGCCCTTCCCATCAGAAGTGTGTTAACCACATTTCAGCCCCTTTCAGGGTGAAGGACAGTTTGTCATCTAAGTGTGAGTGGGAGACAACTTCTAGTTATTTTTTTAAAGCCGAGGGTTAGCATAATAAAGGGAAATCATTGAGCCTCTAGTTGTTAGGAAAATGCCAACAAGTTTCTCTCAAATATATTTAACCTTTAAAAGCCATCAGAAGGTCACCTTGATTTCTAATCTCTTCTGGTCACCATTTTCCAGCAATAAAAAAAATATATTTTCTAAGGGTTATGGGAATTACATACAATATAATTGATTGATTTTCTGGCCCCAGATTTTAACTCTTAGGGAAAGACTACATAGGCTGAAGAGAGTATGACAGAACTAACACTTGATCACAAGCCATGTACCAGGCACTGTGTGGGTGACCTCAGTGACAATACCTCATTGGAGCTGTGAATAAGCATTGAATCCCTGTGCTACACAAGGAGCAGAGAAGGAATTGTGAAAGGAGGAAGAGGCAACAGGAAGCCTCCTCACCTGGTCAGGAAGGATTTCTTGAGCCTCAGCTTAGGTGAGGGAATGTCTCTTCCTCACGGCCTAAGGAGCCTGCCACGGGCTGAGCTGAGAGGAGACAAGAAGTTGACATCTGAGCCACCAGATGATGGCCAGCTGAGCCACCAAATGGAGGGGTGGACCAGATATCACAGGGTGATGTCTGGAGCCAAGGACCAGAAGGCCAAGAAGACAAGGTTGTGGAATTTCATGTCAGAGCTCTCCAGAATGCCAGCCAGGGCCCTCAGTGACCCATCTAGTCCACCATCGTGGTGGCCAGTGCTGAGGGCTGTGCTGGGGGTGGAGGGCAGAGTCTTTGACACAGCAGCAAGCACCGAAAGCTGGAAGTGGGGAGGTGTCTCTGGTACCTGGAAGGACCACAGAACTGTATTTGAATAAGGGCAGATGGTACACAGAGGTCAAAGGAGAGTGAAATAGATCCCCTGCTCCTGTGTACTCCTCTATTGCTTAGGCGGGAATACATGCTTGTAAAGGGGATGACAAATGTGTGCATTAATTCTAATATGCCCTCCTTAGCCCTTAGCTGACATTGCTAATAGACTATAGGACTCTGCATAACAAAGTTTCAGAATTCTTTTGAACACAGCCATCTTGTTACAACTGATTAAACCAAGTTGCCATCTCTATTTCATTCTGTCCTTTGACATGCAGGAAAAGCGCTCTGGCATCTTTACCACCTGCTTGGTGGCTGGCTGACTGCTGGTGAGACAGTGGGCACCCCGCTGGGTGGAGCATGCTCACGCCCTCTCGGGGACCCAGTGTTGGATTTTAGGACTCACGCAAGACAGCTGTCAGATGCGGCCATCATTAAGAGTTCAATTCCATCAACTTATAATTAAATATGTTTTTAAAAATAAATAGTCAGAATTCACAAATTCCTAATTATCTTACTATAACTTAAGTGCTTGAGGTTATTTACGTCCCTCGTGTCTATCTGGTGGAAATACTACACAACACCCTGCTACAGCACGTTTCTTCCTAATGCCACTTTCAGTGGCAACACTGTAGTTTGAAATTGGCCAAGGTGTAAATACACTGAAATAGGCAAACACTATAAATCAGGGCTTTTTCCCCCCAAGACAGCCAGTTATGAAATTTGTACCAGCGCTCCATTGGAGACAGCAGTACTTTGAGGCATGGAAAAAGTTGAAGAGGTGGAAGCCAGACGTTTGAGGAGATGTCATCTGAGGGGAAGAGGACAGTGAGACTTTATGAGAGGATTGGCATGTGTGTGCTCATCTCAGCATGCTCCATGGGCACTGCAGAGGCATTTATGGGGTCAGTGAAAGGGTAAACAGTCAGTGCTTCCGAAAGCACCATTAATCTTACCAAATGAAAAAGTGTATCTCAAATGATGAATTTTTCTGTAAACTGTCATGGAGAACCTTGAGGTGATTCTCACAGGAGAAATGAATACAGTACAGGTGGCCAGGAAAGGAATGGAAATTAATATAAATCAACACGAAGGAATGACAAGGAGAAAAGAGGAATAGAGATAATATCGATGATATAAAAATAGGTATGTGAACAATTCCAAAAAATAAGTGTTTTCGTACAAATTTTAATGCAAATGGAAAAATCAAAGCCATCATCACTTTTTGTTTTGAGCAATATTGGATAGGTGAAACCAGTGGATTTCGATTCTGTTCCCTGGATTTGTGGTCCCCAACCCCCAGGCCGCAGATGTGTACCAGTCCTCGGCCTGTCAGGGAACTGTCATTGAACTTTCTAACAAGATTCTATTTGAAGAAGGGCCTCCTCTGCTTTCAAAAATGGGGAAAAGAAATGAAAAAAGAAGGCTTGGGCTTCTATTTCTTTCACTGAAACATGAATTTATAATCAAAGTCATTACAAGAACACTATCAAGCATTATCATTTAGGATGTTATTGAAAAATTTATTTTAAGTACAATAACTCTAAATTACTAACACCTGCCTCTTCATGGAATCCTGAATAGTGTTGTGCTTCATGTATAGATATTTTTAAAAGACACTAAAATACATAATCTTATTAATAGATTTTTTTGCCGTCTACTTATAACATTTGATGATTTTTTTTTAAAAAGTAGAAGTCAGGTATGAAAGGTTGGACAAACAGAAGGAGACCAGAATATGTAGAATCTTCTACCATTTGGGTCTATAGGTTCAGCTGAAGATAACATGATTGATTGGATTAGCATTTTTGAAATGCACCTGGATTCAGTATGAAAAACGGATTTGAAAGAACTAAGAATGGATATGGGAAGATTAGTTAGGAGACTATTAAAATGGTCCGGATTGACCACCGTGGTGAGGTGGAGATGTATAAGAGTGGATAAAAGAGATACCTGGGTTTCTGCACTATACCACTGAATGAGAGAACTGAGATACAACTGAGATAGGGAACTCTGGAAAAGGGACAAGTTGGGGAGAGATAGATTATGAATCCAGATTGCATATACTGTCACTGAAATATCTTTGAGGTTCAAAAGGAGATTTCAGGTTAGCAGTTGGATACTATGCCTCTGGAGCTCAGAAAGAGATATAGTTTTCATAGCATATTCATATTTACATACTGTAATTCACCCATTTAAAGTATGCTATTTAATGATTTCTTGTACATTGACGGAGTTGTGCAACCATTATTACGGTCCATTTTGTAAACACTTTCATCACCATAAAAAGAAACCCTTTACCTATTAATAGTCACACCCAATTTCTCCCTCACCCCATCCCTAGGCAATTGCTAAATAATCTACTTTCTATCTCTGTGGATTTGCATATTCTGAACATTTCGTATAAATGGAATAATACGATATGTGGTCTTGTGTGTCTGACTTCTTTCACTTCGCATGTTTTTAAGATTCATCCATGCTGTAGCACAGTTCGTTCTTTTCCAAAGCTAATATTCCATTGTATGGATATACTAAATATATTATGTTTATCCATTCATTAGTTGATAGACTTTTGGGCTGTTTCCACTTTGGGGCTATTATTAATAAGCTGATATAAAAATTCATGAATAAGTTTTTATGTGGACATATATTTTCATTTCTCTTGGATATATAGTTAGGAGTGGACTTACTAGGTCATATGGCAACTCCATGTTTACCATTTTGAGAAACTGCCAAACTGTACTCCATGGCAGTTGAACCGTTTTACTTCTCATCAGCTATGCATGAGGATTCCAACACTTATTATTGTCCATTTTTAAAATTATGGCTATCCTAGTCAGTGTGAAGTGGTATCTCATTGTGGTTTTGATTTGGATTTCCCTAATGATCAAAGCTAATAAGCACATTTTCTTATTGGCCCATTGCATATCTTGTGGCAAAATCTCTATTCAAATCCTTTTCCAATGTTTAAATTGGGTTATTTGTATTTTCATTGCAAACATTCTTTATATAGTCTAGATACAAGTCCCTTTATCAGATAGATAATTTGCATTCTATAAGCTGTCTTTTCACTTTCTTTATAGTGTCCCTCGCACAAAAATTTATAGTTTTGATGAAGGCGAATTCCTTTTTCTTTGGTTGCTTGTGCTTTTGGAATCATATCCAAAAACATTGCCTAATCCAAGGTCACAAAGATTTACATCTATGTTTTCTTAAGAGTCCTATAGTTTTTGTTGTTACATGTTAAGTCTTTGATCAATTTGGAATTAATATTTATATGTGGTATATAGCATTGGTCCAACCGTTTTCTTCTGTATGTGGCTATCCAGTTGCCCAGCACTATGCGTTGAAAGGACTGTTCCCCATTAAATTGTCTTAGCACCCTTGGTGTAAATCAATTGACCATAAACATAAGGGTTGTTTCTTGATTCTTAATTCTATTGCATTGATTTTTATGTCTATTCTTATGCCAATAGCACACTGTCTTCTTATAAAGCTGACTACTACAACTTTGTAGTAAGTTTTAAAATCAGGAAGTGTGAGTCTTCTAACTGTTCTCTTTCAAAACTGTTTTGACTATTCTGGGCCCCTTGCATTTCTCTATGAATTTGGGGATTAGTCATTAACTTCTGAAAAAAAGTATAGTGGTATTTTTCTAGGGATTTCATTGATTTTGTAGGTAAATTTAGGGAGTGTTGCTATCTTAACAATACCAAATTTTCTATGAATATGAAATGTCTTTCCATTAGGTCTTATTTAATTTCCTTCAACAAAGTTTTGCAATTTACAGTATACGAGTTTGCATATCTTTTGCTAAATTTATTCCTAAATATTTTATTCTTTTTGGTGCTATTTTAAAAGGATTTTTAAATATCATATTTTAGATTGTTCACAGATAGTGCAGAGAGATATAATTTATTTTGATATTTAGTTCTTGTATCCTGAAACATTGCTGAGCTCGTTTATTTGCTCTAATAGTCTTTTTTATGGAGTCCTTATGATTTTCTTTATAAAAGATCACATAATCTGAAAAAAAAAAGTAGTTTACTACTTCCTTTCCAATTGGAATACGTTTTTTTCTGGCTTAATTGCCTTAGCCAGAAACTCTACTGCAATGTTGAATGAAAATGATGAAAGTGGACATCCTAGTTATTTCCCTCTCCTTCATTCTGAAGGATAGTTTTGCTTGATATAGAATTCTTGGTTAACTGGTTTTTTTCTTTCAGCAATTTGAATACACCATCCCTCTGCTTTCTGTCCTGCATGATTTCTAGTTCTCACTAGAAATCTGTCAGCTGTTAATTTCACTGAGTCTTCCCTATACATGATGCTTCTCTCTTGCTGCTTTTAAGATTCTTTCTTTGTCTCTCTTTGATAATTTGATTATGGATGTGTCTAGCTGTAGATCTTTTGATTTTATCTTACCTGGAATTCATTGAGCTCCTTGGATACATGGAATAATGTTATTCATCAAATTTGGTAAGCTTTTTTTGGCCATTATTGCTTTAGTTATTCATTCTGCCCCTTTTCCTATAGCATCTACTTTTGGAATTCACAATATACATATATTGGTACTCTTTATGGTGTCCTGCAGGTCTCTGAAGCTTTGTTCCTTTTTCTTCATTCTTCTTTCTTCCTGTTCCTCAGGGTAATCTCAATCAACCAATCTTCAAATTTGCTTATTCTTTTCTCTGTCTGTTTAAGGCCACTGTTAGGCACCTCTAGTGAATTTTTTATTTCCATTGTTTTACTTTCCAATTCCAGGTTTTCTTTGGTTCTTTTTTTTATCATTTCTATCTTTTTATTGATATTCTCTATTTAGTAAGACATCATTCTCATACTTTCCTTTAGTTCTTTAGACATTATTTACTTTAGTTCTTTGAACATATTTAAAATAACTGACTGAAAGTCTTTGTCTAGTATGTCCAGTGTCTGGTATTCCTCGAGAACTGTTTCTATTGACTGCTTTTCATTTTTCCTATGTATGGGCCATATTTTTCTTTTTCTTTCCATATCACATAATTTTTGTTGAAAAACTGGACATTTTAGATAACATATGGCAACTCTGGAAATCAGATTCTTTTCTCTCTCCAGGATTTGTTGCTGTCACCATTGCTGTTTATTGTTTATTGATATTGTTTTTGTTCTGCTGTTTTTGGTGAATTCTTTGAATGAATGCTGGTAAGTTCTACATTCTTTGTCATGTATGCCACTGAAATCTCTGCTTGATTGATTCAGTGGTTAACTAATTATTGGAATGATAATTCTTTAAATGCCTAGAAACAATAAGTCTCCCAGTCTTTGCCAAGGGCCTCTGTGTGTGTGTTGGAGTAAGCCTTCAACGTTTAGGTAGGCAGTTTAGAATTGTGCCTTAGCCTTCACTTCCTTCTTGGGCAGGGCCTGAAAGTTAGCCAGGAGTGAAATCTCAGGGTCTTTTTAGATATTTCCTGATCATGCACCCACCCCTACATGTGCATGTGGCTTTCTAAATTCCCAGTAATATACCAGAGTTTTTCAAAACCTCCTATAGACATCTCACTACCAAGTTTCTCTTTTCAAGTTTTCTGGTTTGCTTGCTGTTTGCCCCAAATATTGCCTTGACCTCAAGTAGTTGCGATGATAGACAATTGCTACTGATTGTTTTTGACAAATGCCCCATGGAAAAGGTGCTGGTGGTGAAGATAAGCCTTGCAAGCAGAGTTTCAAGGAAACTATCATATGGTCAAATTATGACAGTGCTCTGAAATGAGGCTTTGAAACATCTCCAACCCTTTTCTCATCCCTCCAGCATCTGCTAGGCTGCTGATTTTCTGATGCTCTGTAAAAGTTCATTTTGACAATTTTTACCAGTGTTCTCATTGCTTGTATGGAGAAGAGGATTTTCTAATGCCCTTATTCTGCCGTTTTTTATGACAATCTCAAGTCATTTTTAAACCATGAGCCATTTGGGCAAATTTGTTTTGACAATGGAATTTTTTTTCACATACTTATAAAACATGTATCATTGATTATATGTAACACACTACCATGTTTGTTTAATAACTGAAAGATTAAATGCCTTTCAATTGATTTTATATTGGCAAGTATTCCTGTGGTCCCCTTTGGGTTTAAAGAGCAATACTCTTTATTTACAATCTTAGAAGGAATCCTGTTCATTATGACTTCTCAAATAATTTATGGGATTAAGGATAATAAATAAATGCAAACATAAAATAACTATGATACTTCAAATATCTACTAATCTAAGTATTAATTTATTATCAGGAAATTGTAAGTAGCAAATTTTTTAAAAAGGTAGGACAAGATAATAGAGGTGGTTGTACCCTTTGTAGATAAGCTTGATTCAGATTATTTTATTTGCCATATCTAAGGTCCAGGATCCAGAGTGAACTTTTGTGGTCATCTGTCTTTTCTTAATTACACCAAATCTGCTTTTTAAAATACATAATTAAGAATTTGATCCCGACTTTTAATCAAGTTCCTCACCTAATAACACTAATAATGGTTTGATTAATTGATTTGGCATTTTTCTTATGCACACAAAACTTCTCTAACACATTTTTATTTTCATTCTGTGAAAGCATATTTTACTTTTTTTCTATGATGAACACTAAGATTCACTTGTAAAATGGTAATTTAATTTAATTTAATGTCTCCTATGAAAATATCACATATGAAGAATGATAGGTTTCTAATATATATTTTATTATATATAAATATTTTTATATATTCTCACACACATATATATATATGAATTACCTACATTTAAGCCTTCCTACCTAAAAGGTTCTCTCCTTTCAATCTTCCTAGAGCTAGACATTCTCTTTCATATGGCAGTTTAGAGTCACTAAGGTTAAGGCATGGCGATACCTGGGAGGGGAAGAGCAATAGTATCTCCTGTCTCCTTCAGGCCAGACCTCATGCCAGGACTATATTTATGTTATCTCATTAAATCCTCACAAGTACACAGTCTAAGTTAGCATCAATAATCCTGTTTTCAAATAATTACACTATTACTCAAAAAGTTACATAAAATTGCACAAGTTTAGTAAATGACAGATGTAAGATAAGAACCAGGAATTTTTGATTTTGTAGTCTTCTTATTTAAACATTAATCTGCGAAAGTCAATGAAGAGGAGGAAGGCTTATCTACACTGGTTGAGTCTGCATCACACCACATATTAGTCAACATTTGACATATGTTATTTCATTTTATCTTTCCAACAACATTGTGAGAAATCAGAAATTTGAAGTTAAATCATTTGATGAAATCACACTTCTAGAAAATGTCTGGCACATAAAAGGTGATGAATAGCTATTTATTAAGAGATAAATGAAAGTGGGAGGAGCTGACCCTAGCTCAGATGGACTGCCCATTATACTTCTGCCTCCCTAAATGGCACGACACGTAGGCATAGAGCAATAGATTTGATTCCTCATAGGCAACTCTTTTACTTTTTTTTTTTTTTTTTTTGCCTTTTAGAGAACCGGACCCTGAAAGAATCAGATCCTTGCTTTGGTAGGGAAAGGAGATAAGGAAAAACAGGATACTGCAGTACCCAGAGAAACAAGCCAAGGTAAGAATCTAAAAAACTATATGGTAAAGATAGGGTCTGGGCAGGCAAAGTCCCTGCTTTCCACCAACATCTGAGCCTCCGCAAAGCCCACTCTCCTGTTTGTCCTACCTTCAACTGATGATTTCACAACAATCTTCTCTACTTTCATGATCTCAAAAGATTAAAGATTTCAGAGAAGGTGGGAAGAGAACTTCAAAAGTTCACGTCCCAACTCTTTCAGATCAAAGGAATTTTATTTTCCTGGCACTGAAGAACTAAAAGGTAAATAAAAAGACACAATATTTTATAGGGTTCTTCATGGACAGGGTTATTCTTTAAATGCTGAGGAAGGAAAAAAATAACACTCCTGACTATTTAATTAAAGTTCATCTAAGATCTGTGCTCTGCTGTGTTAGAGGCACCTTCTCAGACTTGTAAACTAGGGGGTCAAAGTTAACGCAGAAGGTCACTTCCACGAGTGTTCCGACAATTACCAGTCCCCTGCCTCCAGCCCCCTCCCCTAATCTCCACGACATAAGTGGTGGAAGAAAAAACGTTGTCACTTGAATTACCCACAAGATCAATGTGGAGGGCAAGGTTAGAATTTAAAACAACTGGTTTTGAACAGTGGTGATTTTCAATAAGTAAAATTACAGAATAATACGGTGAAGAAGGGGGAGAAACCAACCCAGGATCAGAGACAAAGCCTTTCAAAGCTGGCCCCTGCCCCCTTCTCTGGCCTGATCTGTAGCACCTGGGCACACACTTTCTTCATCTCCTATGGTTTCCAAGCCTTTGGCAGCAGTTACAAAACACTGCCTTCACACACGAAGCTCCCCTTGGAATTCAAGGTTGTGATTTTCTTCCGTCGATCTATTGCAGTTTGTGCTCCCATCTTCCCCTCCCATTGCTCCCCAAACTGCACAAATGCCTTGTCCCACCTACCCTGTGTCTTTGTAAATGAGACTCTCGACTCCTTTCAACCTCTTGACGCTGGCCTCACCCCATGCGCTCATCAGCGCCTAATCCAACAACACCTGCTCCCCAGAAGTCTTACCAGGTAAGACCCACTCACTGCCTTAATGGTTTAACCTCTAAGGACACGTTTTTCCGTTCCATTCATCTAGTCCCCTCTCACCATTTTTATTCAACGTGCACACTTCTTTACTACAGGTTTCAGGCTCAGACCCAACACCCTGTTGACTCTTTTATTGCCTCTTTCCAGGGCCTTATGTTAACTTTCTGTGACTTGAGAACTCAAGACTCTTTGTCATTCTAACCCCATATTTCTTGGCATAAGAATCACTTGTTAGAAATGACTGATAAAGTCACTCCATTTTGAATGATATTATTTTGGTAATTTATGATCATGGTTGCAATGTTTGAGGTCACATTCTCTTCCAGGCTGTCTGGTTCTTAGCATATTTGCTTATGTAAATAATTTTATTTATTAGGTTCATGTTGGTAAGTCATTTGGGTAAGTCATTTTAAAAGTAAAGGATTAAAACTTAACAGTAAC
>RJWJ010017645.1:0-32674 GCA_004363605.1 Indri indri | reverse complement strand
ATCTGAGGCAGCAAAAGTAAGATGATTTACTCTAAATGTCCTATATAGGTGGGAAACCCTCCAGCAGTGATTGTTTCAAAGCCCAGAAACTAATATCCCTGCATATGTTCAGACGTATTATTAGAAATTTTCTGCTCAGCACAGCAAACATACAATTGTGCTGACAGGGCTTATGCTTGGGAAAAGTTTGTTGATAACTTCATGGCTCCAACTATGGCTTAAAGAACAGAAAAAAATATCCAGTGATTCTGAATTTTGCGTCGGAACGTGTTTACAAAAAACAGCAAAACAAATAAACAAACAAAAAAATGTCTTCCACTCCCTTTCCAAATTCTACACTTCCTCTTGGTTCCCACCCGCTCTCCTGGTCTTGGGAGAGATGAAAGGACACAGGCTTGTCACTCAGGTGATCTGCAGTCCCTGTCCCCCTCTGAGCCGTTGTTGTGGAGGGACTTCCATAAACTTGGAGCATTGGTGTCCCCATCTATGAGGCCCAAGTAAGGAGCTCTCTTCTGGGCTTGCCCTGAAGGAAGCCTGGGGAGCTAGAGCTACCAAGTTCTTCTATGACCTCTCTACACTTGATGTCACCCCATCCCACCTTACTTCCCCCCAATATAAACATGCACACGTGTGCGCAAACATACTCTCTCTCTCTCTCTCTCTCTCTCTCTCTCTCTCTCTCTCCCCCTCTCACATGGATTTCCATCATTAGCAAATGATGGTATTAATGCTGCTCTCCACCCCCAAAAATGTACTGTTTTAAGAATGAAAAACTGAGAAAAGTGAAGTCAGTAGGTGCTTATTCTTTAGTTCTTTTGGTTTCAGCACAAAGAAAGTTCAGGGTAGCCTCTTTTTGGTGGCTGAAGCTATAAGATAAAAAAAAAAAAAAAAAAAAAAAAAAAAACTTAGCCATTCTTTGGCTGTGTCTTCAGCCGTGAGAAGAAAGTTCTGTCTACAGTGCAACAGAAACAGAACAGCAACAACAACCTGCTGGCGTGCAGCGTGCGGCAAGAGGACCGCGCCCTGAAAGCATCTCTGTGGTCGGTTCTTACTCTCAAGACTTGGTTGCAGCCCCAAACGTCTGGGCTGGCTGTTTTAATCTACACTGGATTCTGTGACATAACCAGAGACCTTTCCAGAAAAATCCTCCTTTCAATCAGGTCAGTTCAAGTTGGGATTCTTTTACTTTCAACTAACAGAATCTTAACTTTTTGTAAAACAGCATCCTATAATTACCACCCCCCCCCACCATTTTTCTTATATTCTACACTTTAAAATATCTGTAAAACTCAAGATTACCAAATCCAGTCAGGCATGTAAAGGGAGGGGCTTGGGGGAAAGCAATAAAAAATATCCGGGCAGTTCGAACACATCTTTAATAAGCTTCACGTGGACCTCGTTTTGCAGTGTTAATAGACTCAATTTAGCAACGAAAAAGTAGACCAGAAATGTATTCGTCTATGTTCATTCAAAAAAACAGTGATGTATTTCTGGGAGGAAAAAAGAGTCCTTGGGTAAGGGGAAATCTAATATTCTCAGAATGAGAAAAAAATGAATGAGCACTTGTTGGGCTGCCTTCAAGCTTGGTTCATTTTGGTTCAACGCACACTGTGATTAGAAAAACTCATCTGTAAAGTAGATGCTTGAAATGAAAGAAGCATAAGCCCAATTTGCTTATTTAAAAAGGGCAGTTTTACGAGTATAATTTCCATATTCTTTAATCAGTTCATTTTAACTGGTGTTTTGTTTCTTTTTCTCTCCACTTGGCATAAACAGAGCACTGAAGACATGAACCCAGAAAAAGCACAGCACAGAGCTACTGTAGCAAAAAGAGTGCCTTACGTGTGAGGGACTCACTCTCTTAGGTGTAAGGCCCTTAATTCAAATTGCTAGGATATAATCACTCTGAACATTACCTTCTAAAATCCTAATGACATTGCCTGTATAACTGGATCTGGATGGACGTGGCTGCCTGTGCTGCACAACGTTTAACAAATTGGCTTTCAGCATGGACATAATAGCTTGCCTCGTACTTCTAAAAGCTCAGGTAAGCTAGTACAGAGATGCACTCAGTAAAGACTGAGATGGTGTTATAGACACACTGGAAGCTGTTTGCCTCTGTATAGAAGCAGAATGTGCATAGTTTTAAGGGAAATGAAAAAAAAAAACAGTTGAAAGAAAGGCAAAGAACAGTTAGAAATGAAAGGAGAGAAAAAAAATCACAGGTCACAAATCACTATTATATGAGAATTTATAATTTTCTCTCAAATAAAAATGTCTTCCAAAGCAGAAGCATCAGTGCTGGGTGAGGCTGGGACAATCCAGATAACAGATAAGGTGGGAAGGTTCACCTGGGGTGGCTAAGGGATTCTTAGTGGTAGAGCTCAGCTCCACAGTCATGTGGTTCAGGCCCCGTTGTTGTTGTTTTGTGATCTATTTGCTTGTTTACAGGAGATGAGAAGGAATAAAATATTTTTCTTTAAAGACCGAGGCATAGCAATGGAGACAGTTAAAGAAAAAGGATCCATACCTCTCACCTCTCACAAAAATCAATGCACAATGGATAACAGATTTACACCTGAGGCATGAAACCATACGAATTGTAGAAGAAAATGTTGGAAAACCTCTCACCGATATCAGCCTAGGCAAAGAATTTATGAAGAAGACCCCCAAAACAATCACAGCAACACCAAGAATAAATAAATGGGACCTGATCAAATTAAAAAGCTTCTGTACAGTGAAGGACACAATCATTAGAGTGAATAGACAACCTACAGAATGGGAGAAATTATTTGCATGCTACACATCCAATAAAGGGCTGGTAACTAGAATCTACAAAGAACTTAGGCAAATCAGAAAGAAAAAAATCAAACAACCCCATTAAAAGGTGGGCAAAAGCCATGAACGGAAACTTTTCAAAAGAAGATAGACTAATGGCAACAAACATATGAAAAAATGCTCAACAGCTCTAATCATCAGGGAAATGCAAATCAAAACCACAATGAGATGTCACTAAACTCCAGTGAGAATGGTTTTTATCAAAAAGTCCCCAAACGACAAATGTTGGCGTGGATATGGAGAGATAGGACCACTCAGACACTGCTGGTGAGACTGCAAACTAGTGCAACCTCTAGGGAAAGTAGCATGGAGATACCTCAAAGAACTATAACTAGAACTACCATTTGATCCAGCAATCGCACTACTGGGAATTTACCCAAAGGAAAAAAAGACATTCTATTAAAAAGACCCCCACACTCAAATGTGTATAGCAACAGAATTCACAATTGCAAAGATGTGGAAACAACCCAAGTGCCCATCAATACATGAGTGGATTAATAAAATGTAGTATATGTATACCATGGAGTACTACTTAGCCATAAAAAGAAAATGATGAACTAACACCTCTTGTATTAACATGGACGGAGCTGGAGACTATTCTTCTAAGTGAAGTATCACAAGAATGGAAAAACAAGCACCACATGTACTTACTATTAAATTGGAACTAATGAGTCAAAACTTATGTGCATATATGGAAATAACATTCACTGGAAATCAAGCAGGTAGCGGGGAGGAGCGGGGAGGTAAATTCACTTCAAACGGGTACAAGGCACACTGTCTGGGGGATGGGCACAGTTATAACTTTGACTCAAACAATACAAAAGCAATTTATGTAACCAAAACATTTTTTACCCCTGTAATATTCTGAAATAAAAAATAATAATTTAAAAAACAAGCATACATGAAACTTTTATTAAGAGAGATCATCTTCTGAGCCATAAAATAAAAGTTAATAAAATTTTTAAAAAAAGAAACTGCTTCAAAGCAGGGAGAGGGTTTTAGGATGATGGGAGATTGAGCCACTTTTTAGTCTAGAGGCAGAAATTTCTTAGAATTTAAACCAGAGTCCAATTTCTAGCACCCCGGTGAGCACACTTCCAGCAGGAAACATTCTCTCTAGACTGGCATTAGGAAGAACAAAAGGACCCCTGAGTTTTCCTCCAGAAAGATCAGAGTCGTTATTTCCCTGTAACTTAGGTTTAGCTGGGGCTGAGCTGAAGTTCCCAGCCGGGGCAGAGGGGCCTGGGAGAGTGCCAGGGAAGCCGTGGGAATCAAGACAGCTGGGGAAAATGCAGTCAGTCGGTTTGTTTTTAATTTAGAAAATTTCACAGAAGAGATAAAAATTTTTGGCTTCTCTAGACAAAAATCAGATTACTGAACAAGGGTCTGAGCAAATCTCACAACTACACCCCGGGGACCCCCAACTTTGTATTTTGAGTTCAGTCCTCTCCTAATTCCAGGCTGCCTGCTGGACAGCTCCACTTGGGTGTCTTATAGATACTGGGAACTTTGTATACCCAAACCTGACTTTCTGATCTTCTCCCCCCACCCGCTCCACCCATATCCTTCACTATCACACGGGATGGCGACGCTGTCCTTGCTGGTGTCCAGGCCCTGGAACTTGGAGATCTGTGGCTCTCTCGCAGCCTGCATGCAAGCAGTGTGGGAGTCCCGCTGGCTGCTCCTTCATGAGCTGACCTGCACCTGACCGCCTCTCACTCCCTCCCCTGACGCAGCTGCGGTCTGAGCCACCAGGGTCTCTTACCTGAGCAACTGCAATTATCAGCTCACTGGTCCCTCAGCTTCCATCCTTGACCCCTCAGTCAATTCTCAGCACAAGAGCAAGGGGCATCCTTTATAACCCTAGGGCGGATCTCATTAAGGCCCTTGCCACTGACTCCCTATTGTATTCAGGGCAAAAGCAACATCCTTAAAATGACCTACTGGTTTTTTCTGCTCTGCACGCCCCTGAACTCTCTGAACTCACCCCTGCTCCTTTCCCTTTTCTGCATCTGCTTCAGTCATGTTGAGCTCTTTGTTGTCCCAGAGCACACCAGGGATGCTCCTTTGTAAGGGTCTTTGCAATGAAATCCCTTCTCCCCAGAATGCTCTTCCCAGGTGTCCACATGGTCCGTGGCTACTCCTTAGCTCCAGTCTGTGCTCAAATGTCACCTTCCCAAGGAGCCTAGCACCATTACGCTATTTAAAGTCGCAACCTTTCCTCACCGCACACCTCCAGCCCCCTTTCCCCACCACATTTGTTTGTCCTTATCGTTTACTGCCTTCAGACACATTGGATACTCGGCTCATGCATTACGTTTGTGACTCGTCACCTGTCTCCCTGAAAACAAATGTAAGCTCCATACGGGCATTGCCTGCTGTCTGTTTGGTTCACTAACGTGCCCACAGTAGTAAACAGGACAGGCTCGTGACAAATGGTTGTTGATTGAGTGAATGAGTGGGTGGGTGAGTGGACAGACATTTCTGGGGTGCAGAGCCCGCTGAGACTGCCCTCTGCTAACTAAGCCTCTTCAGTCAGCCCCTGCCCCTCTGGCCTTTAACCTGTTTACAATGACCTGTCCGCCCCTGAGTAGCACAGCAAGAGCTGAGTGGGAAAGAGGAGACACAGGAGCCTCCCCCTGCGTGGTGAGGAAACAGGAACACGCAGAGAGAGAGCCTTCTGTGCAGCCTCGGGGAGCGGCAATTGCGGGAGGGAAAGAAACTCAGATTCAGAGGATGCCGTGAATCGGAGGCTCTTAGCAGTCATTTAGGGATGCTAGTAAATGATAGGGTTCCTTTTAATTACTTATGACAATTGAGCTGTATTGTTGGGCTCTCACAACTTCATCACCTAAGCACTTAGAAAGATAATTGTCCTTAAATTGGATCAGAAGCAGAATCCTCTGGCATGATGTACCTTAGAGCTCCTTTTGGGAAATATCTAGCAGTCCTGATGAAATCTGTGTGCAATTTTTGATAGGTTTTAATGAAAAAAAAGTCTGCTGAAAAATTCAATTGACCCATCTGGCTCAGCTTGATTCTTGTTACCTGTAACCAGATATGCAAAAATGTAATAATCTTAAACCAGCATTATGACTATCCCAATAATATTTAACCAAACATATTTTTTTTCTGTCTAGTCTTCTACCAAGAGGCAATCTCGATCTCTGCTTTCTTAAAGGCTTTTCTCTTGCCAAGGAGCTTGAAGAAAACTTTGACACGTGCTCACAATCACATCTGAGATGTTGCTTTGACAGTTTTACTTTCCCTGTTTTATAGATGAAGAAAGTGAGACTAGATGAGGGTAAATAACTTGTCCAAGTATGAAGTGACAGAGTCAGGAAGGCGAGCCATGCCACCTGTCACTGAAGCACTGTGTATCCTCCTTCTACCAAATGCCAGATCATCCTCTTAGAAGGGAGCTTTAGGCATCCATCTGAGGGCATCGCTTCTGCCAGAGTGGGGGTGGGCGGCTTTGTGTAGCTCGACTGGTGATTCCAGACACTGTTATGTAATTTGGAGCTGCGAGTTTAGATGTTTTAAAGATATTTTTAGTAGGAAAAGAGATCTTAACAATATGACAAATGGATTAATTGGAAATATATAAAACTGAACTGGAGAATAAATATATATACTTATTATATAATTACCATAACAATGTACAACTCATTCTGTAAATTCTCTGCAGTGAGAATGGGAGGTTTCAATTCTATTTTCAATCCCTCTTTTCTGCTGCTTTGTGAACTCTTTAAAATAGATTAACCAAGAAAGCCCCTGCCCCTGTCCTGCTTTTACATTTCAGATTTTTCAGATGACAGAGACTTTTTCTGTGTCTTAAGCCTATCTGAGTAAAAGTGGTTGCTTCATTGTTCTTAGTACTAATGTAAGAAATTTTGGGGCTCTGCCTGCTTTCTGTAGGATCTTATTATATCATTGTAAGCCAGACAAAGCATTTGAGCTATCCAGGATTTTACTGTATATTACTCAAAATAAACTTAAGGGTTGTATAATCATTCCCACACATGCAGAAAGACGCAAGAGCCCATCAATATCTATTAAGCACATCCGTGTGATTAATAGATCCGTCTTTGGTCTGTGAATCCAAAGATATGGGCTTCATGGCCAGCCGGCTGCGGATGTTATGGAGACCGTGACTGCGTATCTACTCACAGGGACCAGCATGCTCTGCCAGAGTCACCAACGAGGATTACAACCAAATCTGCATCACTTAGCAGATTAAGTGTCTTCCTTAGGTATGCAATTTTTAAGCCCAGAAATTTCTGAATTCGGTTTCAAAAGTTTAAGATAATCAAAACCATAATATGAATGTTTGAGGGTAAAGGAAAAATAGGGTACTGAAAGAGAAAAATAGTTCTAAAGCTGGTTTCTGCCAGAAATTTCTGTGTGATATAATTTTCATCATACTGGGAAGAAATTAGCATTCCTGACTTTAAAGGAAATACTTAAGCATATTTATGATGGATTTTAATAGGATTAAGACTCAATGATTGAATGATTACTGTAGCCCAGCTAAAGACAAAAAAAGAAAAAAAAAAAAGACTCAATATCACTTGACTGTCAATCTTGCAAAGAACCTTACTTAGAATCTTAATGTCTTGCATTAAGTCTTACAGTCTAATAATCATTAACTGGGTTATAACTTTTATAAAAGATTTAATATTAAGTCTAACAAGAATTATCAAATTCTCCTTTCTTCCTATAAAAGTCCCCTGCCAAGATGAATCTTTGAATTGGACTGCTACAGGTCTTTTACCTTGTAGAAAGATTGTAATAAAACTTTGAAAATATTTTTAATAGCTCTTCTGATTTGCAATTTTTAAGGAAATTTGTCCTTTTTGAGTGTGATCCTTGTAAATGTCAATTTAAAATGTGTGAGGCAACCGATTTAGACTTTTAATTGAAATTTTCCTTAGCAGAACATCTAAGGTAGAATTAAGGTCACTCAAGTTAAATGTTCATTCTCTGAATGTTTAAGTTTTATAAGTATTTGCCACATTCCGTTTGTTAATGCAGTAAGCTGAAGTACCTGGAAATTTAATAAAATATATTATAAATGTAGTTTAAAGTATTTGAGAATACTTAAACAACTAAATACAGTACTAAACATTTCCAAAGGACCCCTAGACCAGATTGCTAAAACCTGCTAGACTTATAAATAGAATAAGATTTTCTAAGCTGAATTAATAAAAAATAAGAAAGGAAACTTAAAGAACAAGGATTTTGATATTTTAAGAAGTTCAATATGACTTTTTAAAAAAATAAACCTTGCTAACAGTCTGTCCTGCACCAAAACACTGGTGTCAGCACCTGTGTTGACTCCTCGTCCTGTTTTGAAATGCCACCTTTGCCACCCACACCGCCGGGGCAACCTGGCTGCACCTCAGGCTCTGCACAAGCCCGGGAGCCTGACTCCCATTTGCACAGCCTGGAGCACTGAATTCGGCTCTAGTTCCCCTGTCTTTATCTGTCTGTCACCATAGTGGGTACTTTTTGGTGAAAATAACAGGTTCTATGTTTAATCTATTAGCCAAATTCTCCCCCCAGATCCCCTACACTCCCCTAAGCAATATTTAGATGAATCTGTTCAAAATTGGAAAACTCTGGATTTTATTTTATTTTTCTTAATTTGTAATGTTATAGAAAACGTGTTACCTCATTTTATTTGCATTTTTAAGATATTGGGTAGTCAGTAAGTTTATTTTCCTTGTGTTTTCTGCCTATTTCTTCTTGGGTGACACATTGCCCCTATATGGCCTTCGCAGCGTTTCGGTGTTACTCTGCTTTTTGCTCATGTGCTGTGTGGGGAGCGTGGCCACATTGTCACTGACATCCAGACATTTCCAAAACTTATGTGTCAGCTTTGACCTGTAATTCCACTTTGTAGAACAGTGTCCCAGAAATACTTTTTTTACATATACAAAAAATGTAAAATTATTATCATTGAAAATTTTTATTAAAAAATAATAAATGGAAAAACTTCTACCATTGGGGAATGGTTAAATAAATGATGGTACATCCACACTCTAAAATGCGATGGGATGACTAAAATGAATAGTACATCTATATGTAAGGATTTTGGAAAGTCCTTCAATGTATATTATGCTATTGAGTACCAAAAGCAATTTTCAGAGTAAAATGTATAGTTTTTGCTGTTGTTGTTGTCATTATGTACAGAATATAAGGTTTGGAAGGAAATAGACCAAACTGGCAATCTGTTACTAGTGGTTAACTATGGGAATAAAAGCACCATCTCACTTTTATATATTTCTGGGTTGTTCATGGTGTTTACAGTGAGTCTGGAAGAAAAGATACACACATATTATTTTGTATATATATTTTTTCTACTAGACAATAGCAAAGAGAAACTTATCCCACTTAGGAAATGGTCTCTAAAAGAGAGAGCCGACTGTCCTAAGGCACATTCTCAGCCCAGGGATGAGACCAGCTGGACAAGAGAAGATGCACAGGTAAAGGACAGGATGGGGCAGTGTGCCTGGAAACTTGGGCACAGGGACTGCCTGGCAGCCAACGAGTCCGGCGGACCTGGACTGCCTGGACTCAGCTCTCAGAGCAACCACAGAGGTATGCAGTGGAGTCTCCTTTTCACATAAAGCTCCTGGGTCTCCGGGAGTGCTCGGTCACCAGGGAGAGCAGAGTGGGCATTCAAGCCAGGCCTAACTCTCTGCCCTAGCTCCCCCATCAAACTCTGGAAACAAAATTAAATGGGTGGGGCCTTCATTCCTTTGGAACAAGGCTTCTCTGGTAATACACTCCTAGTGATCACCCTTCATCACAGCCCTCTGTCAATCCAGGTACAGTTTGTCACTGGTAAAAATTAAAAGAAAAGGGTCCTTTGTCTAAGAAAACAAGCACAGAGGTTAACTGTGCCCGAGTGCCTATCCTTCTAGTGCAGTTATTTAGACATAGGTACTTTTTAGACATATTCTCACCTCCCCCAAAATCTTCGACTTGAACACACCTAGAGAAAGCCATCTCTTAAAGAATAGGTCAGCATCAGAAATACTCAATGCACTTATATAAAAACTTACGGTAATAATTTTTCCTCATGGCTAAGTTTCCCTCTTCTCTATTTCTCTTAACAGAATCAAATGAATTGGATACCTATCAACAAGCCTTTGAAATCCCCAAATATACAGACAAATGTTTCTCTGTACATGAGTCTGAATATGTTTACTCTCCGTGGAGTTACCACCCCTTTTAAGAATTCTCATCCCTTCTTCGTACAGTTGAAGGCCAGTTTCAATTTCTATATGCTTTCCTTAGAGACAAAAGAACAAAATATTTCAATAGTCCTCCAAATGCAAGCTGACTAATATAAGCTGTTTAACGAAGCTCATACATTAACAATCAGCTAGGTTGTGTTCCTTTGTCTGTTTGCTTTAATTAGTAGGCAACTGCATTGATCTTGTTTTGGTCAGATAGCTTTTCTGAAAGCTTTTGAAACCTATCTCTATGCCTCTCCATTCTAACAATTACCATAATCCCATTTTACCCCCACAGTTGGATCTTCATTGTAATTGAAATTTGTTGTGATTACAGCAGATGCAAACATTAAGGAATTAAGGGAATAAAAAGAAAGGTGTCAGAGGTCAGTATCCTAAATTTTCCAGGGTCTAGTTCACAGTAGGGAGTAAATTGTGGATCGCTGCTGAGAAGATCCCCAGATAATGGACAAACAGCGATGATCACATGAGTCTGCAGCTCATATCAGTGATCCCAGGAGCAGTGCTGGGGTTGGTGAGGGAGCGGGCACCCAGCACGCGCCTCCCCGCATGGCTGCTGATGCGAAGCCCTCTCTCCACTCTACCGCAAACCTAGAGTTTGCCCCCTCGAGGTACTCAGTGCTCTTCAAAGGCCAGTTCATAGCAGAGGACATTCAGGATCAGGAAGAATTTATCAGTGTCATCCATGCCAATCTTGTTAATACAAGCAGCAGCCCAAGGCTGTGAAACTGTTAGGAAATCATTGCTACCTAGATACTTTAGGATCAAAGGAACATACTCCTTACCTCAAACAATAAAATAATATATACCAAAGCACTCATCAAGGAAGACAACCCCCTATTAGCCTGGTGCGCGACATTTTGACTAAATAGGATAGAACTGAATTTCTCTAATCAAATCCATTTAGCTCAATGGCTCGGAAGTGGTCCCTCAGAGTGGAAATACTCCACACAGTTTACAGACGGGCTCTGGAGTCCATGGGAGAGAAACCCGATCAGGTTATTCCACCTCACATCCATTAGGTAAAGGGTTTTGTGTTCCTTGCACCAGCAGAATTTTGTTCAGCATAAGGAACATGGCACCACAGTTGGAATATTGGGACTAATCAGGAAACGTACAGACAGTAGAGTTTCCAGATTCCTGTGATGGTCTTATTCTTAAATTTTTGTATGTCACTCAGATGCCACTATGAACAGGAACAATTCCATTATTTGACCTGGTGCTTCTCAAACTTTGGTGAACTAGCACATCCTGATGCAGAGGTTCTGCACGGACAGTAGGTTCGCAGGTTCTGCCTGAACTGATGGTTCCCAGTCTGCACTGAACAGTGGTTTGGACTCCAGTCGAGACCCATTCTGTGCAGACGGTTCGAGGGGCCGCAAATTGTGGAGTTTTATTTTTTTTCCTCTTTTCTTGTTTTTGGTCTTGTTTTGGCAAATATTTCTAAATTTTTGTAAGCTTTAAGTTAAAATAGTATAGTTTTCAACTGTGTCATAAATCCAATTTTAACACACTGCACTAGGAATATGTGAGCTTTGTGCTCCAGGTTAACTGTGGAGAACTTGAGGTAAATCTTCTCCTGCCTTCCCTGCTGTGTGCATGTGACCTTCTGGTGGGTGTGTTACCAGTGGGACAGGATGTCACCCTGCACTGCCATGTGTCATCGGTCTGCTCAGGTAAGGAGATAAGGGGAGGCACATGGCCACTGCACAGCCGCATCCACTGACACCCAGCCACGCTCGGGGACATCTGCGTGCTGCGCGCTCTTTCTGCACAATAATAATGAAGCAGGAACAAGCGAATGGGTGAATGTGGCATCAAAATAGTACCATATTTTAGCGAGTGTTAGCACTGACTTGACATTCATCTGGATTTTATATTTCTAGGGAATGCATATAGTTCTCAAATTTGAAATAAGAAAGAAATTATACCTACTTTTGAATGCTTGTGGATTAGTCTTATTGCAAAATATGTGCTATCGCAAGGCAAGGTATTCAGAACTTTTTATCAGTGGGCAGCTACTTATCTGTGTGAATCAAGATTTTCTCAATATTTAGTGACCAAAATAGAATAGCTGAATAAAATGAACGCTGAGGCTAATCTATGACTGCAATCTGTGTCCCTGCTTCCCTCACCCCAGAGGGTCAAAACAGTCACTGTTTTCATAGCCCAGTTTAGAAATATTTAATTTAATCTTCAAATATTGCCCTTATTTGTTATGGATAAAACTAAAATTTTATTTGGTAGACTAAAAGAATTTCACTACATTAAAAAAACATTGAGCTGTGTGCGGTGGCCCACACCTGTAGTCCCAGCTACTCAGGAGGCTGAGGCCGGAGGATCCCTTGAGCCCAGGAGTTCTGGGCTATAGTGCGCTCTGCCAATTGGGTGTCTGCACTAAGCTCGGCATCAGTATGGTGACCTCCCAGGAGTGAGAGATTGCTGGGTTGCCTAAGGAGGGGTGAACTGGCCCAGGTCAGAAACAGAACAGGTCAAAACTCCAGTGCTGATCAGTGGTGGGATCACACCTGTGAGTAGCTACTGCTCTCCAGCCTGGGCAGCATAGCCAGACCCCGTCCTTTAAAAAAAAAAATTGAACACCACCCCGCTACTTATATAATTCAAGCCAAGAAGGACACAGGTTACAATAAGTTTATCAAACTCCCTCTGGGTTTTATTATCTGGACTCCTCTAGGTTTTATTTTCCAGCAGATGGTAGTACTGTCCAGGTTGGCCCTTGTTGCTGTAGCCATTGCCACGGCCTCTAGAACCCATTGATGGAGTGAGCAGACATCAAAAGGATGTGGATTACCAGGATGCTGATCTGTTTTTGCATGTTGCAAGCTTCTATAATTTTTACTTTAAAGGTCATGCGATAAAATTAAAATCGAGCTGGTATTTGAGAAACAGAGGATTAAGGACTGTGCCCAGAGGCTGCCGTGTCTGCGCACGGAGGCCGCTGTGATGGATGGAGGGAGGGCTGGTGTGGGACTGTCCCTTTATGCCCCAGTCTAGCGTGAGCTCCCTCAAAGAGGTGACAGAGTACATTCCAACTGCCCAGGCTTCAGATTAGAGAGACCCAAACTCAAATTCCAGTTTTGCCACTTTTAGCTCTGTGACATCTGAAAATATTTATGCCTTTCGCAGCATTAGTTTCTTCATTTGTAAAATCAGGACAAAAACATATCTGAATCATTGTGGGAATGCAATAAGGTCTTGTAGAATGTGAGTAAGTGTGAAATCTTATTATTATTGTCAGCTACACTTGAAGTTGATTTGTGGCACAGATAAAAAAAGAAAAAGAAAAGGAAAAAGAGTTTAACTGATACACACACATATATATATATTTTTTTTTTTCAATTCATGGAGAGAGAGATTTGGTTTGCACATTGCTAAGCTGAGTTTGCTACTCAGCCTGTGTGCAGATCTGATATTTTCACTCTCTGCTGCTAACCACAAGAGCCAAGAGAGATCACACCTCCTCTTTGCTCATTTGTTCCATCAGTGTCCTGTCCACCTGAGCAGCAAAGATGGCTTCCTGGAGAGAACCGAGCTGCCACCTCTCTGTTCAGTTAAGATCTGCCTCTGGGGCTTGAGAGGTGGCAGAGACACTGGGGCAGGGCACTGCGGAGCCATGAACGTGCTGATGGCCACGGGTTGTTGCCAGCGACTCCAGCCATGGCCGGTCAACAACTTAACCTATTAACCTGACATCGTGTCTGTTCTAGGAATAGGTTTCAAATCCAAATTGACCTAAAATGCTATGACCCTTGCACATGGAGATTATGGAGAACACAGAAAGGAAAACACTAAATCTTTTCTTTCCATAATTATAATTATATATTTTCTTCCTTTTCAACTTGTCTAGATTCTTCATCATCTAACTTAAGAGTGTGAAAAATGTGGTCTAAAAAGTCTCATATTAATGAGAATCTTAGTTGGAAATGTTGAAAACCCAATTTAAGCCTTTTTAGGGAATGGAAGAGGCATGGGCTAGCACAATGCAAACAGGAGCTAACAACTCTACACAGCAGGAGGGGGCGGGGAGCTCAGAGAACGCTGCCCCTGGGGACCGAGATCCAACTGATACAACCAGAGGGCCTTTGCTGTCTCCTTTTCTCTGTGGGTTGACTACTCACTCCCGCTGCATCCCAGCTTCTGCCCTGGGCCAGGGGATTTGCTTGGCTGCCAGCTTTTGAATTCTGCAGCCTGAGGCTTCTACTATGAGAGAAGAACCTGTCTTTCTCTTCCTAAATTGGAGAATGCCTGCAATTGGCTCTGTTGGGCCTGGCTGGCCAGGACTCATGTAAGAATGTCGAACTCCCGGAACTCCCGGAGGACCATGTGCCGAGGTGATGGGAGCAACCCCAGGTAATGACACAATAGGAGGTCCTAGACAAAATTATAGATGGCTTCTAAAGAACCTCCCACAGTTCCATTTTAACA
The DNA here is from genome assembly GCA_004363605.1 of Indri indri. Classification (NCBI taxonomy): domain Eukaryota; kingdom Metazoa; phylum Chordata; class Mammalia; order Primates; family Indriidae; genus Indri; species Indri indri. Next base: position 18,125 of record RJWJ010017645.1, on the reverse strand, counting down.
CATAAATCCGCGAGCCTCCTGCCATCATCGTCCCTCACCTTTGCATGAAAAATCCCCCTGTCAGTTTAGGCTCCACTTATGTTCTATCCCAGAAAATGCATTCCCAAAATTAATAATCCACACAACGTTCAGTCCTTAACCCTTCATCAATCACATTTTTATTCACTTAGAATCAAATGCCATGTTGGTAGTCACTTCTTAGATGGCTGAGGTCACCTCTCCTTTTGTTTTTGATTTTTTTCCTGCAGGGATAAGAGAAAGTCGGAACTCATCCTGCTCCCTTCCCTCTTCCTACTTCTGTGGCAGACATCACCCACTCCTTGTCATTCTCTGAGCTGCGGGTCCACTGAGCCCAAACCTGCCACGGGATGGGGGTGCTGTCTGACGCCACCGTGGTGAGCATGGAGGCTGGTACAAAACTTGCAGCCTCTTCGCTGTCTCCAGGCGCTTTACCAACTGGGGAGAGATTCTGCTCCATCCTTTGTCTTGCTTCGTTTCCGCCCAAATATTTGCCAACATAAAATAAAGTTAACAGCCCAGGTATTAAACTGTAGACTCAGTATGCTAGACTTAGAGCTAGACTCTCACAGTAATTACTTCAACTAATCAATAGAACCACCTTGTAAGATAAGTATCACTGTCTTCAGGAAAGCAGGCTCACAAGTCAAGTGGTTTATTTGAGATTCCGGAAGTTAAAAAGGCGGGTTGCACACATCAAAAGCACAAGTCCTCCATACTAGAAGGAAAAAGAAGCGTGAGAAATAACCTTTAAGGCCAAATGTTTGTTTGGTAGAGAAAAGGGAGAAATGAAGGCTGGTGCCCGTTTATGACCCTCCAGTTCTCTTTAATGCTACCCCTCAAAGCCACTTCATCTACACTCCTTCCTGCTCCCCGTGTTGCCCAGATGCCAACAGTGAACAACCCACGGGGTTTCTGGTGGTAACACCCATTTATTTACTCTAGGGTAGCATTTCCAAAAGCACAATATGTGGATGAGCAGTTCTGTGGAAAGAAGTGTTTACTAGCCATATATATTTGTGAAATTGTGACCTGCTTCCAACGAGTTCCTGTCTTGCACCGTTCATAAGTGTGTGGTTGCATGCACATGTGTGCACACACACACACACAGAAATCCTGCAGTAAAGAAACTCATTTAACTTTTCTTACTCTAGCATTCCTCAAACATATTTGAACAAAGAAATCATTTTCACAGAATGCCATTACCATTAGGCAGAACTAGGAGTCTAGTTCCCCATTGTGGAGGAGAAATTTAAATGAAGACTATATTATGATGAGCTCAATAAAGACATGTCTTCCTTTAATCTGCTGACACAATATTTCTGAAAGACTGATCTTCAGATATCCTGGGGTGTCGAACAAATGCAGATTCTCAGTTTTCATTTCAGATGGACTTAAAACCTCTGGGGTTCTAGTGTCAAAAAATCTGCATTTAAAAGAGCTTTCCGGCTGGGTGCAGTGGCTCACGCCTGTAATCCTAGCACTCTGGGAGGCCGAGGTGGGCGGATTGTTTGAGCTCAGGAGTTCGAGACCAGCCTGAGCAAGAGCGAGACCCCGTCTCTACTAAAAATAGAAAGAAATTAATCAATCAGACAGCTAAAAACATATAGAAAAAATTAGCCGGGCATGGTGGCGCATGCCTATAGTCCCAGCTACTCGGGAGGCTGAGGCAGGAGGATTGCTTGAGCCCAGGAGATTGAGGTTGCTGTGAGCTGACGCCATGACACTCTAGCCCAGGCAAAAGAGTGAGACTCTGTCTCAAAAAAATAATAAATAAATAAAATAAAAGAGCTTTCCAAGTGATTTTTATGCATTCCAAAATTTGAATCTACCAGCCAATAGAGTTGAGGTCTAATTTTAAGATAACTTTTAACCCATCGTTAGCCTTGAAGTGTGTGCCAGGCAAACACCTGCAGTGTGGTGTGTGTCTTCATGTGAGGCCATTTGTGCCAGTATAAAGTCTCAGATGAAGTTGACTAGCTGGCTACAGAGACACCATAAGGTGGTCCTTACCTTGGAAAACATCCCATCCAAGTGGGCTCTTACCTGGTAAGGCATGAAATTCACTGTTGATCAACTCCCGGGACCATAGTCGCCAGGATTATGACTCATGCAAGCAAACCTTGAAAGAGACTGGTATATGATACTAGAATCCCAACTTACAAATTTATATCCAAAACTATAATTTTCAAAGGATCTAATATCTTCTCCAGACTGATCAGTATGTTTTCTTCCTTCCTCCTTTAGGGGAGCTCATGGAGTTGCAAAATATTAGAGGAATGTCAGTTAAACTTGAAATCAGAACAGGAATAGTCACAGATTTCTGGGTTTAATGCCACTACTCTCTGACAGACTGATCCAAACCCACACTAGAGAGTGAACATGCAAATTTCGTTGGCCCGACAAGGTTACCGCTTACTCCAAATTTCGTAGATTTGAGCAGGTAGTTTAGGGAGGTGTCTATCAATAACTCTAACATGCACTATGATATTTGGGATTTAAAAAAGTAAAGATTCTCTAATTTTAGGAAAAAAAATAGAAACCAAGACCTTACTGACAGCCTATATTTAGATTACATTTACAAAACTTACGAGGACTGGCCCTAGCAGAGTACCTAGCCCTGCACTACCCAACATGGTAGACACTGGCCATGCCTGGCTATCTAAATCTTAATGTATTAAAATTGAATAAAGGCAAAAATTCAGTTCCTCAGTCACAATAGCTGCATTTCAAGTTCTTTACCACCACTAGCGACCAAGTGCTGGTCTAGACCAATAGTATTTTATTCACAGAAGCACAAGTTTATATGACATCCTTGTAAGCTTTATCTCTTCATAAGAGGAAATATTCAGATTCACTCTGAGATCAGGATTATGGGAACTCAGGGGTATGAACGTGATGTCAGTTCTATCATTTCCCATTTGATCTTGCACCAGAAAATGAATTTTTCTTTTTAAGTGTCTGATGTTTTAAAAGTCTTAATTTAGTTCTTCAGCTACAACTAGATTTATCTATTTGATTTTCCTTATTTAAGATTCAGCTTCTTACCAACCTACTTTTGACACATTCTTGCTTTAGAAATATTAGCATTAATCCAGGCACTGACTAGCCTTGTTCTCCTATATCCTTGAGATGATCCATTAAAATCTATTAGATGTTTAGCTTAACTTTCAAAAGGCAACATAATTCTTCAAGAATTTCCAAATCATTTGAAGGCCCAATAATTTCTAATGAAAATACTTGCTAACTATATATACAATCTTGGTAAAGTAATTTAACACCTGCAAATTTTAGTTCTCTCCTTTGTAAAATGAGAATAGCTTATTTTAAAATATTTTAATATAGTTCTCCATAGATTTGAACAAGATAATTAGTAGAGGGGAAAAGAAAAAAAAAAAAAAAACTAGCATGGCACCTGGTCCATTGTTGAATTTTACTAAACCTAGGTGACTCTAGTTGAGTCCATTTTATTATAGAAACGAGTAAGGGACAACTCAAAGGAGAAGAAAAGAATTACATCTTCAATATACTTTTTTTTTTTTTTATAAGGAGGCTTTAGATGGCATTTGGCAAAAGTTGGAAGAAGCTTTCTATCATAGAAAATGCTAGAGATTTTGACATAGCCAAATGAATAACAATGTTGTTTTAAGTCTCTGCCAGGCACTTTTAAAAAAGAAGAAAGAATAAAAAACAGTGACAGAGTATGGACTGTATATGATTCCAGTGCTGCTTTCCGGGCTCATGTGAAACCTTTCTTCTTCAATAACTTCACTTTCAGATAAACAGCTGACACAGTTACAGCACATTGGCACCCTTCCGTGACTTTTCTTTTTGTTCCACTTGTACCAGGTAAACAACGCCAACTTCACAAGCTTTCCCAACTCAGCCTCCAGGAGCTGCTTAGAGAACACACTGGGTAGATCTTATTACCAGGGGACTGTTGACATTCTTTAACAATCACCAGAGATATTCTGTATATTTCTCTAGACCTGCCTTCTGTTGCAGAGCTACCCCAGTCCTCTCTTCCTTAAAGTGCAAGATTGTAATAAGAATAATGTGCTCCTGTGCCTCCTTACACTGTATTATTTATAGACTGCATTGCTCAAATGCACTGCTATGGTTTGCTTGTCTAATTTTATGATGGCCTTGCTAAACAAAAATACTCTTGCTAGCTAGGGCTTGCAGAAGGAGCACTTAACACCACGTGAACGATGACAGCTGGCTCTGTCATTGCTTTTATTAGGCACTCTTGCTATTCAAATAGAGCGGTATTTGGCGTGAACCACATTGGGAAGTTTTCAAGACGAAAGAAGAGGAGAAGGGCTTTAACTCCTCACTCTCATACGGCAGTCTCCAGAGTTTGGGGTGTACAAAGACATTAAAGATTATCAAGTTTGTTCCATATCTTAAGGCAATGCTATAATCACAAAGCATGTGCTCTCAGCGGAATGTATCAGTAGAGAACAAGAACTTTGTTAGGGAAAGCAAAATACAGATACAAAACGGGTGATGATTATGACTGGGAGCTAAAGGATATATAAAAAGAAAGTTCCAGAAACATTCAGATAAGAAAGAACCAGTGTGAGCACTCAGGGTTGCTTCTTAGTGTAGGGAGAATTTGAACTAGACTTTGACAGATGGACGGAATTTGTGCAAAAAGAACTGGGAAGAGAACTCCAGACAAGTGAAAGAGCAGCAAGTGCCCAGAGGCTGCAAAGAGGCTGGCTGCTTTGGGGCAGGCAGTGGTCTACTTTTGGCATGCCTTTCCCACTCCCCTGTAATTTCTGTCTGCCTGTCAAAACGCAGCTGGGATGTTACCCTGCCCTGTGTGGAATGTCTGCTTTCCTGTTTCTTGTCTAGCTCTCTTGCTCTTGAGCTTCCTGAAGGCAGAGACTATATACACACATACATATATGTATACATATGGGAACATAGTAGATGCTCAGTAAGTGCATATAGATGGAATGATAAATTAATATAGTAGGAGATAAAGATGAACAGGAAGGAAGAGGTGAGGCCATGGGACTGCAAAAGGCAAGCTGGAGAATTTGGATTCTTTGTTTAATGACGTAGACCCTACTGTGATGGATGGAGGTCAGGCGAAATGCACATACAGAATCTGATGTTCAGAATAGCTACAGTTGTAATGGTGTGTGTCTCTGGGGAAGTGAGAGAAAGGGATGAGCCAAATTATCCCTAAGAGAATAGGTCCTACCTCTTTCCCTATTTCAAAAGCTGTTCTACATTTTGGATAATTCTAATGAGAAAATTATATTTTGAATTCACTATGATGTGGAGAATGCATTGGCTGCAAATGGAAATCTTTTTATTAATTTTTTTAGCAATTTTTAAGAACATTTTAATAGATTTAAGGGGTAAGAGTTTTTGTTTGTTTTGATACATGGATGAATTGTGTAGTGGAGAAGTCTAGGCTTTTAGTGTGCCTATCACCTGAACAGTGTACACTGTACCCACTATGCGATTGTCCATCATGCACCCGCTCCCGTCCTGCCCCTTCTGAGTCTCCAGTGTCCAGCGAATGGAAGTTTTAATGCAGGCAGGCACTCATCCCTGGGGCATCTTCTTACGGGCCCCACACAGTTGTGAAAAATGTGGATTGGAAGATAATCCATCGAGGAATCCAGGGGTTTTAGAGCTGTGAGGATTCGCCCAGCTCTCCGTCAATGCTTGCCTTTCCTCTACTTCCCAGTTGCCTCAGAGGTTGAAGAATTATTTAATTTCACAGAAAACAACAGTGATTTGTATTACTCTCCTTACTATTTGCTCGAGTCCCTGCCAACCACATGTTCTCATTTCTCCCCTCAGTACATGGGCCTTCTCACACAAACTCCAGAGTTGCAGCTTAACATGAGTAAGCACGGTAATTGGAATGACCTTTAAAATGCATATTCCTCTTGTCACTTTCAGATTCTTAGGATTTACCAAATTGCCAGTTGAAATATCATTCCCACCTTTACACTGGTGTTTATTTTGAGTAGGCAGACTTTTTTTTTTTTTTTCCTAAATGTAGATGTAGCCTATATTCTGTAAGGAATGACTCGCTAGAAGCTAAACCCTTTAACCATGGCAGCCCAAAAAGAGCTGGGGGAGGGAATGGGGAGGATAAGGGGGCGGTATTAACAGCAGACGGGAATTCCCAGCACACTCATGTTTTGGGAAAATGCGGAGGAATTTATTTTTCACAAAAACCCCACGTAGAAGGTTTCTTCTCACTAAGGAAGCAGGGTTTTGCACTTCCTAGCCCCTTGGCCCCCACAGCAAACAGTGGCTTCAGCAGAGAACACACACAGAATGCTGCGATCAGAATCACAGCTAGAGGTCTGTAGAAAGCATGGGGAAGCATAAACGTCTGACAAAGTCACTGACGAAGATTTGCAGTGACCTCTGAACAGTCACTTTTGCAGAATCTGAGGACAGGAAGTCCACATCCTCCATTCCTACTTGAGAAACTGCCCCCGTCCCCAATATAAAACCACCTTCCTCTCAGACTCTCTCCTAAACTGTGTTTATTTGTATCACACCACTCATCATATTTAGGGGCATATATGTTTGTTTTCCTGATCTGTGTCCTTCCAGGGGGCTTTCTGAAGTCAGAGATCCTCTACAACAACATCCTCAGCTCCTACCTTGTACCTGGCCCAGCAGAGATGTTCCAAACACAAGAGATGAATGAATGAATGAACGAATGATCCACGATAATGAAAAGCAGATCCTGATCCAAGGACACAACAAAGAGCAGAGTGGAAAGACCAATGAAACACCCTCTAAGATCAAAGACTCTGCTTTATTCCCTCTTGGATCCCCAGAGCAAAGAACACAGAGCCGGCACTCAGAAAAGACTGGATGCGTGAATGACTGGGTCACGGAGGAAGAGTAGCAGAGCATGGGCAGTTTCTCAAGTAGGAACTAGAAGTATGCGCCAGGACTCACTGGATAGAGTGGCTGTAAACACACGTATGTGCACACACAAACGCTGAAGCTGATACCCACAATTCCCACTTCAGAGTTCAGGGCTCTATACTTCTTGGTATCATCACGTGGCCGAATCTATAAACACAGAGCTGCGGGATTAATTTGACATCCAAAGCAGGGATAGCCCCTTACCTAATTATTACAGTCAAAATTACATTTTTCAGCATAGGTAAAAGCAGGCAGCAAGGTGATTCTAACATTTTGTCATAATAAAGTGAATGGTGTTCTGGATGTGCTAGACATCACACGTTTAGAGACTGTAAAATTGAGAAAATCATAAAATCCCACTCAATCAAATAACTCTCTGTCTTAGGTTTGTTGTTTGTTTCCTTTTGCATTTCCACATGGTGAGAGAGCTACTGTTAGGTCTACAGTGCATCCCAGCGTTAGCAGAGAAGGGCCCTGCCGTGGGCCTATTTAATCACGTCCAAGAGATCTTTTTAAGATGAAGCTAAACCTAGAGGGAAGACTTCGAATCTGTAACTCAAATCAAGTGAAGGCATTCATCACTTGTCTACAAAATAAAATAGGTTATGTATATAGGTAAATTATTCACAGAAGTGTCATCCTTTTCTGCCTGTGCATGGGTTTTATGAAATCCAGCCTGCTGATATACATAGAGTCCCATCCATTTCTGTCTCTCTTGCTTTTAACTCTAAGAACTTTCATCTTTCTGCTCTCAGTCACTCCTTGCCACAACTCCAAGAGGGAGGCAGGAGTAACATTACCTTGCTTTTGCTTATTAACACTTTGCAGTTATAAAACATGACCCCATTTGACAACCAAGGGAGCTGAGATAAAAGAGGTTAAGTGACTGGTTGTGCCCAAAGTTGGGCTAAAAAGGGAACAGCACAGGCTTTACCACCTCACATGCTGTTAATAACATCAGTTTCCCCATCTGCCAACCAAAGAGACGGAGGTTCCCTTTGGACATTGCAAAAGTCCAAGTGGAGGGTATACATGAAGTTGATGATGCCTGTAACACATAAGCAGAGGGATCAGCTCAGCAGCCAGAAATGCATGTCACAACAAAACCCACCAGGCCTGATTCGAGTTCTATGAACTTCCTATGAGATATCTTAATTCAAAGTATAAATAACAGAGAGCTAATTTTAAATTTAGGTTTCACTACAGAAACAGGTGAGAACCTTTTATTACAGGTCAGACTTATCCCCAACTGAAAACACATTAAACTCCTTTTCTCTTCCAACTGTGTTTATAAACGTTGCATACAATGGGCCACCAATGAAAGCTTTTGGACCAGAGACGAACAGCGTTCAAAGGCTACAGGTGCTTTGCCTCGAGAGTCCAGTGAGTGGACATCAATGCAGACGAGGAAAAAATGAACGTGTGCAAGGAAGTGGCTCTCAAGAGAACGTGAAGACAGGTGGAAGGCCCCTATCAGGGCGTTAGACAAAAGATTATTGAGATACTGATCATGTGAAGGGATCAATAAGAAGGAATCTCTTTCATCTTATTATTAATTTAGAAATGATTTCTGCCTCACAGAAGCGAATTGAGAATCTAAGGTAACCTTTTTCTCATGTGTTCCATCTGGATCAAAAGTTTTCGCGGCTTCTATGTCATCTAAAACATCTGAATTTCCTGGCCAGTATTTCTCAGGAGAGATGATTCAGGCACTTATGGATGTTGGTAGACATTTCCTTACTGCTGCCTGAGCCCACACAGCGAACCCCAGTCTCGACACTGTAACCCTCAGCTTGAATCCTTCATCTCCGGAAGTGCCAGCTCATTGTTCCAGCTTTGTTTCCAGCCCCGGTATTTCCCATTACCAGCTAGTAGGGTCCTCACCAGCGTCCGGCAGGCCGGAGTGAAGGGTCGCCCCAGCTTGCTCCGCACTCTGCATTTTCCATGAATCAACGTGCACAGGTAGGAAGTACCATTTCATCAAGACAATGACCCACTTTCCTTATGAAAACAAGTGATGAGAGGAGCAGGACACAGATGTACTCTTTCAAGGCCACTTACTCTAGTCTAATCCAGGTTTCATACACCTCCAAAGCCCCTCTTCCCTACTGACATTCAAAGAGGTATGAGACAGGTGGGGACGAAGCCCTCGCTTAAGAAGCAGACAAATGAATCAGCACTTTTTCTGAGGAGCTGTGGCTGGAACACCCTCGCCCCCTCAGCTAAAACCTGCCTCCACAAGGCGGTCGTGTCAGGCTGGTTCCAAGGTTCCTCCATGCCCTACTCAATCCAGAGAGCTAGATAAAGTGGAATCTGTTGGAGGAGGCTCAGCTCCTCCCAAGTCTCTCAGTGTGCTCCTCACAAGGCGGTGACAGTGAGTCGCAGAGATGATAACCCCGCAGCACTGCGCTGCCCCACATCCCTTCTCGTCCTGACTTTAATACCACCCCTCTCGTGATTTTAATGCAAGATGAAAACACATCATTTTCTACTTCATGACTCTGCTGAGGAATGTAGGATGCTTCCCCGCTGCAGGGTCAGAAGTAGCACAGTGCAGGGGTGGGCCTAATCTCTGCACTTAGACTTCATAATCTGTAGCCACGCCCTGCCACAAATGGGCTGTCGGACCTTAGACAAGTTACTTAGTGTCACTGTGCCTCCCCTTTGTTATCTGTAAAATGGAGTTAATAATATTACCTACTTCATAGCATTGTGGTGAGGACTACAGAAAAATGCACACACACATATGATGTCCACATCCACAGTATTATTTAAAGCAGTGGTCCTCAACCTTTTTGGTACCACGAACCGATTTCATGGAAGACAATTTTTCCACGGATGGAGGCACAGGAGGATGGTTTCGGGATCATTCAGGTGCATTACATTTATTATGCACTTTATATCTATTATTATTACATTGTAATATACAATGAAACAATTATACAACTCACCATAATGCATAATCAGTGGGAGCCCTGAGCTCGTTTTCCTGCAACTAATGCCGCCGCTGATCTGACAGGAGGCGGAGCTCAGGCAGTGATGTGAGTGATGGGGAGAGGCTGTAAATACAGATGAAGCTTCTGTCGCTCACCTGCTGCTCACCTCCTGCTGTGCAGCCCGGTTCCTAACAGGTCACAGACTGGGACCACTACTGGCCCGCAGTACTGTGGATGGGGACCACAGATTTAAAGATTAGCTATTAATATGGCCTATTACTAAGATTTTTAACTATTTTTTTGTGCCGGCAAGTCTCGCCTGACCCTGACTTAAGTTCTCTTTTACCCGGTGCTGCCAGTGCAGCCTGTCCAATACAGCAAACAGATGGGCAGCACCTCACTCATTCTCAAATGGGAGCACCTGGTGCACCTTTCTTGACCTCTCTAAAGCCAGCTGGCTTTTCAAGTTCCTGCTAAACTGCCACTTCCTCTGTGGTACTTCCCTTGGCCTACTCTGGCAACCTGAGCCCATTTCTCTTTCTCTGGTCTAATCAGCTTAATTTGAATTTGAATACTGGCTCCCTCAAATACCGAAGATGTGACCTTGGGCAGTTACTGGACCTCCCTAAGAATTGGTTGTCTTATCTGTAAAATAACAATTATGGAACACACCAGTGGTTCTCAAATTTGAGTGTGCATCAGAATCACCTGCAGGACTCTGAAACTCAGATCGCCCCCACCCCAAGTTTCTGATCCGGCAGATAAGGGCTGGGGTCTGAGCATCACAGTCTGAACAAGTTGCCGGGTGATACTGATGCTGCCCTGGGTGTCATACTTTGAGAACCACTTGGTGGACCTTGCAGACTATGGGGAGAATTAAATGAAATAAAATTTAGAGAATGTTTTCTCAGTAACTGTTACATAAAATATAACTTTTCATTTCCCCCCATGAAATAGAACACAAATGATAAATAAAACAGCTGAAGTGATCTTGTTTTGATTTTGGCCCCATCCCATGAGTTGAGGGAGAACACCATATTGTAGCATTTCTCACTTCAGAGTTAGAAGCTCAGATTGTGTGGGCACTGCCCTTGCAATGGCTTTTCTGGCACCCAGTGTATAGGCTTTCAATTTTAGAGAAGGACTAAAACATATGTATTACCCCACAATGTAATCTTTTTATATTACTGACTGTTTTTAGCAAACTCCCACACTTAGGGTGGGTTTTTAGCAGGAGTCTGTTTATGGGAGGTTATCCAACATAATGGTTTCCAACTGTCAGTGTTCACAGCACTCCAAACCCTGAACCAACAAAGGTAAGAATCTTGACCAGAGAGTTTAGCAGATGCTTTTCTTAAAAGAATGTGTGTTGGGGAAAAAGAAAGTGGTGATGGAGGGAGAAACTGCATTTCATAACCCATTTATGCAAGAAATTTAGTGCAGTGCTAATGTCATACACTTTGGAAAAAGTAAAACGTTTCATTTAGAAAGGATAAGCACAAAAGCTCTCCATAGGATACTATAGCAAAGACCACGGGAGCACAGCCCCCTGCTTCTGTAGGTGGCTTTGTCACCTCTATGTGACGTCCCTTTCTCCCTGTGCAGAACCAGGCTAGGATGGTTTCCTGGGACCCTCCTGAGTAGCATCACTTTATGAGGGAGGTTTGCAGGGAATGGGCCGTGTGTCCACCAAAGCCCTTCGCTGAGCACCAGAAGGCCATATGAAATCAGTGTTTATCAATCTTTATAAAGGTATGTAGGCAATATTTGGGGGAGGTGAAGCTACTTCCATTATATTGGCACCCCCCCACAGCTGTGGAGTTTGTCTAGGAGGAAAGATCAAGCTATGACTTTCAGCAGGCCAAGGGAGTGACTTTCCTTATTAAAAAAAAAAAAAAAAAAAAAGGTTATGCTTGTTACCAGCTGAAACTGTTCTAAAACCACATTCCACTCACCTCCAACCAAAATATCCCCTCTCTTAGACACACCAGAGGATCTGATCATTCCCATTTTTATTCACAAAGGTTTTGTTTGTAGTGGGAAACAGGGAAGGAGCTGAATGACAAAGACCAGGGCACCCTGGAGGGAGAAGAAAGTCAGTGGCCCCCTCAGTGTCCTTGGGACTGAGTTCAACATTCTTTGGGGAGAGGGACATTGAGAGAGAGTTGCTAGAACTTTTCGGAGACCCTGGGAGACTCTGGCCAGGAGTTCTGCGCGGGGCAGGGACCATCCCTGTCTCCCACACCCACATCACCTGTGCAGACTCCCCACAATCCCACCTCCAGGATTGGAAGCTTGAACGCAGTGGTTCTCAAAGTGTAGCCATTAAGCCAGTCCCACAACAGAAGCATTACCCAGGAATTTGCTAGAATTGCAAATTCTCAGGCTCTATGCCCCTAAAATTTGTGTTGTAACAAGCCCTTCTGACACACTCAAATTTGCCTGCAAGATTTAAGGAGGCCCCTACACTTAGGCATCTGCAAAGGCAGAGTCATTGCATGCATGAACGTGGAAGTAAGGGCCTCCTAAAATTTTTCTCTCTACTTTTGCCCTAGTCCTGGCCCCGAGGTCAGTGCTTTAGGAAAATCCGAAGACCACAATCTTGGCTTTTCTTCCCATTAGTTGCTTTCTTGGCAGTGGCTAGTAGCCCAGAAGGGCAGGTCCTTTGGTCAAGAGCAAATCAAAGCCCCAGAGGAGTCCCAGAGTGACTTATTCCAGGGCACATGAAAGGTATTTCTGTGGGGATCACCCTGGACACTGCTGGGGATCACTTGCAATGGTGGGAGTTGGGGGTGTCAGAAGGAGACCTAAGCCTTCCTCTCCTCATGCACACTAGAGAGTTGGCAAACCTTTCAGTAACAGAGTTACCATGGTGAACAATCACCGAGTATCTACTGTGTGCTAGACATGCCGCTGAGCACCCGACTTCTCACACTTCCTCATGTAACTTCGAGCACAAAGGTAGGTTTTATGATCCTGGTTTTGCAGAAGAGGAAACATGGACAAAAGGTTAAATAACCAGTGTCATATGTCAAGCTGGTAAGCTGTGAGCTGGGATTATATGTGCCCTAGTGACTGTCAAAGCCACTGCCACCTGCACTGGGATTCGAGAATTTTCCCAGGTATGACTCCACTTCCCCCCAACCTCAAGCAGCTGACTCATCAGCATCCCTGTTTTCCCCTCCTGGTTTGGCTTCACACCTTGGATCCCATTTCCTATTCAATTTCTGGGACAGCATTTGGTAATCTGTCTCTCCTGCCCTGGACCTTGAACCCTGCAGGGCTGGACATGGCCTCTGGAACTGACTGGAATTCATCCACAAGGATGCTGGGAAGAGACACCTCTGGACCTGGCCCTCCTTGGTCCACTCAGACCCTGTCTGACATTACACACCACTTTGAATGTCCCCCTTTTAAACGGAATTGCATTAGGCACACAAGGTATACAAAGAATCTGATATATTGCATATGCTTGAAAATGCTACCTGGTTGAGCAGAAGTGGGGGATACATATAGAGAGCCGCAGACACACAGTGACTGCATTTCCAGGTCAGTACCTGTCTGCTAGATAGTACACAGGAGAGAACACTGGCAATGTTCAACTCTTGACTGCAGCTCCAACCCTGTGTGACCTTAGGAAACCTGACATGCACCTCTGTGTCTCAGTTTCCCCTTTCAGAAAGGGGAGACATCAGTGCGTCTGTCCTCCCAGAGTTCCACAGCTGCTGCGGCCCCCTAGCCTACTCAGGGATGCACAGAAGTCAGCTTCGCTCACTCACTCGATGCCTATCTATGAGCTTGGACCACAGAGGCTGTGACAAACAGTTGTTCACCAAATGAAGCAGTTATCGAAGGTGACTTTTCCCTACAATAGCTTAGACTATCGTGTCTTGCCTACTTCAAGTCCAAGGGGGGAGTGTGTAGATGTAGCTTATGAAGAGCAGGGGCTTGGGGTGTAAGAACATGAGGCTGGGGGCTGGCGTGCAGATAAAGGGCAGTGGCTACACATTGTGTCATAGGGGTTTAGAAAGACTATAGAAAGGGAATGGGGTCTGCTGGAAATGCTCCATTGCAATCCCAGTTGCCTCCTTGTCCCATCCTGTTCTTGCCCCGCCACAGCTGTGAACTGTTGCTGCCTAATGCCAACACTTCCCATGCTACCAGAGCTGTGGGCAAGGCCAGTTCTTCCCAGAAGCCAGATGACTTGGTAATTTGCCCATCATTGGGATACAAATTGGTTAAAGTTCCTTAATCCCTTAGAAGGGGAGCCCCCAGCTTTTACTCAAGGTGATGTGTCAAAAGTAGTTTGTAAACCACACAAGTTGGACAACAGGCAGCAGGGTATCTAGGCACCATCTCTAAGAGAACCTGCTTAAAGGATCCCCACTAGAAGGAGAGCATAACATTTTGGAACTTTTGTGCCTCTGGTATGAATGCTATCCTGGATTTCTCAAATCTGATTTCCCTATGTGACCAAAACTAAGACCCTTAAGATGTGTAAGATACCCAGCTGGGGTAAGCAAGAAAAGGAAGCTGGGAGGGTTGGATCCCACTTCACGTTGAGGAAGGAAGGGGAGGGGTGGGACGGGGCAACCACGGAGGGGTGGGACAGAGGTCCGGGTCTCTGTACCTGGGGAGGACATGGCAGGGGAGGGACCTGGGAGTACGAAGAGCTGCTCAGATATCCTCTGCGGACTTTCCAGACAGCAGCACAGGTAAGGAAAACCATAGCCGGGCTATTTTGCCTCCCTCCCCAGCAAGTAGCAAGCTCCTTGAAGGCAAAGACTTTGTACTTTCCCTGAAATCAAGTTCACATTGATTAACACATTAAAAATAAAACACCAGACTCTGCAATCATCTGCCCTTCTAACCCCCACCTTTTTCCAATTAATGTTAAATATAAGTTCAAGAAATAATAAATCAAGCAAAGCCTTTTGCCACAGCTTTCCCTTCTGTTAAGACAATGTCTGGTAAATCAAGAAAAACGTACCATTTACCCACTAAACCAAACACAATCCCTTATTGCACAATTAACCAAAACACAATTGTATGTAATACAATTACACAAGACTACAATTACACAAAAGTAATGATGCGGTGTAGATGGCAATGACTTTCATGTAATCAAAAATAAAGAGAGCTACCTTGATTAGAAATTAAGGTAGCATAAGAGACACTTATTGACAAATATTCCCTGTATTGATCCACACTTCACACAAGGCTGTGCTGGCTGAGGAAGGAGGGTGCTTCCTCCTCACCATTCCTGGACACTATAGGGGTGGCCACCATTCCCTGTAACACCGTTATTCTAAGGTCTCTAAACTAATACATTTTAATGAAGCACACATGTCATTAGCCACTTTTCCAGCTGGTCAAATACAAAAATAATGAAGCAGAAGAGCCAAGAAGTCCGTGTGATGTGCTACTGATCCCGTGTGTGGTGGTATTAACAGAGAAACAGGTGCATAAAGTTCCACCAGATTATATTCATCATCACCAGCATTAGCGGACACTAAATTTTGCACAGCTGATCTCTGACCTGCTCAGTGAGGCACCCACCATTGCCCACCTTTCCTGCCCTGGACCAGGGCATCACCTCCCCTGCCATGTGTTAGTTCTCTTCCAATCCATCGTTCTCATTTTTTCTGAATACTCTTTCCACTAGACAAATCTGAGCACCTTTCTTGCTGATTCTTTCCGAGAACATGAAGGCAAATCTCACTGGCACACAAAGTTCTTCATGACTGGTCCTGGCCCACGTCTCTGGCCATGTTCACACCATGTGTGCCACCTACACCGACCTACCATCTCTACTGAGCTGTTTTATTCCATCTAAGACTGGAATGAATTCCATCCACTAACTGTAAGACATACCACTAGTTTATATGCCACTGAGAAAAATAAATGCTGCCAATTAAACTATTATACACCATCAATGGCAAACTGTATCCGATATTAGATATTTTGAACGTCAACAAAATGTATTTTGAATTGATGAAATACTTGCAAGCCCTGCTCTCTCCTGTTTCTGTGCAATGTTCCACTAATCTCCCTCACCCTCCCCACCTCACCCAAGCTGCCTGTGCGGCCTCCTCCGAGACT
This sequence comes from Indri indri, assembly GCA_004363605.1. Taxonomy (NCBI): domain Eukaryota; kingdom Metazoa; phylum Chordata; class Mammalia; order Primates; family Indriidae; genus Indri; species Indri indri. The sequence goes on along the minus strand of RJWJ010017645.1, from coordinate 2,148 downwards.
AGACTCAGCAGCACCTCCTGAATCCTTCCCGACCTCATTCTCCAGGCCAGACTAAGTTGCTGCTGCCATGTGTCCAACAATTACAGGTGCATTTCTTGGTCATTTGTCTCACTTTATCGTAATGGCTAATATACTCCTGGTGAAACACGAGCAGGGGCCCTATGTCACCAACACATAGGCAAGCACTTAACGGATATCATTATTTGATAAATAATATTTTGCCTGGGGTGAGCAGAATTGGAATGAAGGAGGTAGGCTCTGGAGAAGAAACATGGGGAACGTGGTAAACCTTGCTGAAAATTCCAAATCCATCCTCTTTGGCTTTCTGCAGCATGTCCTTGCATTTAGAAACTTCTATTAATAAAAGAGGAGGCAGACTCCAGTAGAAACAGAGAGAGAAACTGAGTTTTGTTAGACATATGGGTTGCCAATTCTCTCTAGCCAGGGTCCAGTGTCCTCTGGGCCACAGACGCAGTGGTTGGGGGTTCGCTGTGTGCCGTTGGGGACAGCCCGAACCTCTATCATAGGTCTCCCAGAGGGTCTGATGCTCACCTGCCTGTGTTAGAGGGATACCCACTGCAGTGAAGAATGAAATGGTTTAGGAGGGAAGTAATTCCTTCCTCTGTTTTGCTTTACTCTTAACTTCAAAGTAATCAAATGTTGTTTATGCATAAAATTTTAATCCTTTCACAAATTTGTATTTTGATTTAATTTGCATATCCCGTTTACTGCAAGTCAACATGAAGAGAGACTCAACTAATTTAAACCATTTTTCTCTGGGCCTGAAATCCTTTCAGAAATATTTTCCATTAGGCAACTCAATTATGTCTAATGTGGCTAATGTCGGTGGATTAGAATTTTGCTTAAAGAAACTCATATTTAGAACAGTGCGAATGGGAAGGGGGTGGGAGAACAGAGGAGAAGAGACAATAATTACCTGTCTTTGATGCTACACAGATCAATGTGTAAATCACTAAAATTCCCCAGGGAACCTTGCTGAACTGTAATGAGGTCCTTGGGCTGGTTATCAATAAAGATGAGCCTCATGCAGCCTTGGAAAGCCTTAATGGGATTTGAACATTGGGAATCGGTGAGATTCTCGGGGCACCCTGTGGGACAGAGAAAAAAGATGAAGAAGAATACTGAAATGATCCGTCATTGCTCTGGCGACCTATTGATGGAAGACCTTGAGGTCTAATTACTTTGGTTCTTTTTCATTCACAGTGGTGCACGCCCTTTCATTGTAAATCCTAGCATTCTCAGGGAGGGGAACAGAATGGGTACGAAATAGGGCATACTCAGTCACAGTGGAGAAAATAAAAAGTGCGGCAAAGGGAATACCAGTACCATAACATTTATCTCATTCCGATTTTTTTTCTTTATGTTGGTAAGCTATTTGTTATTCTTTTGCGTGGTACCCTTCACTCATCCCAAGGAAGCAACATATTATAACTACCTGGGAATTTTGGGTCTGTCTTGAAACACATATCTAAATGCACAATTCAATTCTGAATTACACTTTCAAAGGACATTATGCTTTGGCTAAGGGTGGCAGCAGAGTAATTGTCTGGCTAATTGTTGGCATTAACAGGCTTAGTTCCTGAGAAAGGTACACTCAGGAACATAACTGGAATTTTGAAATGGTGTGCAAAACAAATCCGGACGTTAAGGGAACTAAGGGTTTAAATACACATAGTTACAGCGCTGTAATAGCATATGTGAAAGGTTAACACTATACCTTCTTTAAAGGGTGTTCTTTTTTTTTATTGTTTGTTGTTTATAGGGGTACAGGTGTTTAGGTTACGTATGATGCCCTTGCCCCCCCTTCCCCCCAAGTCCCAGTCCCAAGCGTGTCCATCTCTCGGAGGGTGCGCATTGCACCCTTTGTGTATGCATATATCCGTCCCCTCCTCCCCCTTGCCCCTCCCCCTTCCCCTCCCTCCCTACCTGACATCCAATAGATGTTATTCTTATATGTACACTTATGTGTTGTTCAGTTACTACCAATTTGATGGTGAGTACGTGTGGTGCTTGTTTTTCCATTCTTGGGATACTTCGCTTAGTAGAATGCGTTCCAACCCTATCCAGGAGTATACAAGAGGTGCTATATCACCATTGTTTCTTAAAGCTGAATAGTACTCCATGGTA